>MU224467.1:116000-127637 GCA_018584345.1 Thuja plicata
AATATATCCAAGGAGACACATGAAGGCATGTTTATCACCACCACCTCTCAAAGATGGGTCATCTACATCAAACAATTCATGTATACAAACACTTGGTATATTATTAGAGGTTTTGTGTTTGTTATCGACTAAGAGTATTGATGTGGAATATCATTTAAAGGCATTCTCATATATGAAACTATTTTCAAATAGAACATTGAAGTCAAGAACATATTATCCCGAAGGAGAAATCATGAATACTTATTTCATTTAAAGTAGGGAAGAGGCAACTCTATATATAGGTGCTTGAGAAAATTTATGGATATTTTTTAAGGCAAATCTCACAATTTTAAGTGCAGGCAAGGCTAAAGACAAAGCCACTACAGTTGATTACATGATAATTCCAACACCATGCTTGGTAGGTTTAGATAGTGTGTTGTTGTTTTGGTCCTAAACTAAGTCGTTATTCCAAATGCAAGACCATGAGAATTTTGTGTGTTTGAGCTCTTTTAACTTTTCAAGTATTTTTCATCTATTGTTGTTTCATAATTGTAGCTATAATTTCTATTGTATAGAATTTAGTTGAATCATATATAAATTATTCTCTTCTGAGGTTCCACAAGCTTTGAAAATATAGTTAAAAAATTGAACATTCTTTGTATATGGGTATCTAATAAACTTAGAGGAATCCTATTCATTTTCACTTTGAAGTCATATAGTTCTGTTAACCTAATTACATCAGTCATAGTGTTCAAAGATCTTGTTGTGTGACATAAAAGCCAAGTTTATATTTTAATTTAAAATATCTTGTTTGAATTTGAGAATTTTCTATCTTTTCCCATCTAAATGTGTCAAAGAACATTGTTAGAATTAAATATATAATAATAATTGAATAGAGGTATGTACTTAGAATTGTCATTTTATGTATATAGTATGTTATCTCTTTCAATAGTATTTTTCATAAATTTTTATTACTATTATCTATAATGGAAGGTAAAATAAATCTTAATTAGCCTAGATTTTAAAGAGAGAACCACCTTGAACAAAAATTGAGTCTAAGAATATGAATTAAGACTCATATGGATTATTTTACTCAAATGTTCATTGGTTATGCTTCAATTGATTGTTCATGTGGATTTTTTGACATGCCACCATAGTATAACATGAATCTTATTAAAACATAACAATAATGACGGCCCTGTCTTTTACTATTCAAATGGTTATTTCTTAGTTATTCTTAGGTTTGGTTAAATTTCTGATATTTACACTTTGATACTTTTTTATTTATTTATTTCATATTTGTTTTAGTTTTTCTTATTAAGTAACAAGGGAAATTACCATGGCCACTCACAAAGATACTTATAGAAACTAAATAGCAAATCATAGGCACCAAAAAAAAATTGGCATCACGTAGACAAAACAACAAAACTACCTCGCAATAAAAGAGTTATATGAAGAGGATCTTAAAAAAAAAGGAGAATTTGGTGGTTGTAGCAAATTAAAATGAGTTTTATAGATTCTCTCCCCCCTCCTTATGCTCTTGTTGTCTTTTATGTTATGAATTAATTCACCCTCGAGGGCCATTATATTATGTTCCATGGTTACCACTTCCCTTTTCTTAACCACATCGGGCATGGCCAAAACATTAATGTTCCATTATATATTTTTTCTTCCTTAAGTAATATTATAGCTAAAGGTGCTTCTCCATGTTTGCACCAGGGTTTAATGTCTTTTTTTTACCAATATGAATTTGACAAATCATCTTTCCATAGCTGATTCCTTTCCTACTCGGAACAAGAGCCAAACCAAAAGTTTGAACCCTCTCGCAACTCTGTCCAAATTGAACTCATCGAGAGAAACCCATTACATGATATCAATAACCATGGTAGCAAGAAAAAGGGAAATTTTTGAAAGTTGAAGTTCCAAAAATCCCTGTTAAAGCTGATCTTCTTGATACTACACCTGTCAAAATAAAATTCCCTTCTTGTAAACCTAACCCTATGAAAATTTGTAAAATTGGAAACCTAAGAAAATGAGCCCTACAATTGAAATTGATGATGGTGAAGAGGAAACAAAGGAGGTGGATAACCAATAGGAAACTAGGCAAGATATGCGCTCTGGGAAAGGAGGTTTGCCTGCTTGCTAAACAAAGAGCTAAAGGGTAAATAAATAAAAGAATATTTTGTGTCTAAGACTGATTTTGAATAGGAATCAGAGGAAGGAGATTCTATGGATAATTGTGATGATAAAGACTATGAATTTTGTGAGGATAAGTAGGGATATGAAGATAAGGATAAATTTTAGAACATTATGGTCAATTTGAATAACATGAACAAGGTGGTTAATAAAACTAGTGATTCCCTTATTCTTGTTGGAGAAGATCTTGTGGATAATACCCGTCCTCTTCATCTGGATTGGGCAATAAATTTGAATTGCCTACTAAGATTCAAGATAACATAAATGATCTCCAGAATAGATTTGCTTCTTTTGAAAACTCCACTTCTTCTTTAGTAAATAATCAATGTTTTAGCAAGATCATCTCTTCTATTTGCAGGATTATGGAAGGTTTCATGAAGGAAGTTATGTTCAGTGTGGTTACTGGTCAGGGAAAGATAAGGAGGGTGGTGAAGAAGAAGAGTACCAAGGATCAAGGAGACAAAGACACTCAGGACAATGATAATGAGGACTGGATGGTTGAGCTAAGGTCTCTCTCTAAGAGTTGGGAGAAGATTACCAATTCTAATGAGCCTAAGGAAAATAATCCCTAATACTATTCAATATTTTATTTTGATTTGGTAGAACTATGCTAGTAGTTTCAGTAGTGTTAGTTTACTTAATATTTATTTCTTGGATTAATGGCTATCCTAATGATCTTAGCCCTGATGGGTATTTATATTTTGATGTTAAATATTTATTGTCGTATGAACTCTATGATGTTTTTGAGGAAAGGTTGCAATGCTTTTACTATAAGTAGTAGTTCTAGGATGGATACTCTCATAGATATTACTATCTCTATGATGTTTTAAATTAATTTTGGTTAGTGTAGGGGTTGTAGGATGGTTCTTTCTATAATGACCTAAAGATGGGGTTCTAGTGTTTCTTGGTGTTTTTTCTATTTTGTTTTTCTATGGGATCAGGGCCCTTTCCTTGATGGCTCAATAAAAAAACTACTTTGCTAAAAATACATCCAAAATATAATAAGAAATCAAGTCTTATGAGGTTCATCCCTAAGATATAAACCATCTAACATGATCATAGTCTTAATAATTTTAACAATAAATATTCTACTAATATTCATTCCTAGAATAATACTATAAATCTTATAACCATCATTAATAACAAACCAAAGTTTTGATGGGCACGCAATCTTTAATGTATATTCTTAACAAATAGTAAAACATGATATAATTATAAATAAATAAATTATACCCTAATATGTTATACTTGCTCTAAAATTTTCACAAAACAAAGAGACCAAAATTCACAAAAAGAACAAAATGGCCTAAGGCCAATACTCCAGCAAGAGCCACAACATTAATCACTATTAAGAATATCCCAGTTATTTGAGAGCCTATGAAGATACTCCCTCCAAGCATCTTGATCCATCCTCAAGTCCAAAATGGAATCTCCTAACTGTTGACCAGTCCCCTGGCATGTTTTAACATTTTTTCTCAACTTACTTTGTCCAAAAACAAGACCCATGGTCAAATTACTCATTACACCATTAGTGAAAATGCACAGAGAAAATAATGATCTCGCCAATTGAATTTAAATTCTTCTCAAAGATTTAAATCTAGTCTCCAAATTCTTCCCCTTGCCTTGTAAGTCTGTAATTAATTCCTTCAATTCAACAATTCTTACCTCATTCTCATTTGAAGAAGAATCTTGAGCTCTAGCCCCCAAATTATCCTCCCTAAAATTGATAGGTGATGGATTTTTTTGGTCCATCAATTCATCAAAATCCTCAATGTATTCACTGAGATCAATATGAACATTTGTATCCTCTTCAGACTCCTCGTCCATTGCTGAAAAGTCTTCATCATTTGAGTCTTTAGAGGAGTCATTCCCCTCTGGTAAAAAGTCCTCATTGCTCTCAGGTTCTTTCTCCATAGTGATATTTTTTCCTTTTAAATATTTTATGATGTAGAGGAATGACTTCTATCAAGACAAATGCACAAAATTAACAAAGGGTCTCTTCAACATCGATAGAGGTGCAGCCTATGTGGTCTTCTTAGACCAATCCCATTGGGCCTACTTTGGAACCGTTGAACATAGTTGTATTAGACATCTTAAATGACATGGAAAGACCTATATTATGGGATAAAAGATCATAAAAAACTCCTTATTATGAACTACAATAGTTGGTAATAATTTGTTGATATTGCACTTCTTGCCTTTTGTAGTCTAGGGAAGACAACATTCAATAGGTTAAGGCTATTCAATTAAAAGTTTGTTTGAGACACCAAAACATTGACTTGGAAGGATTTTCACATCATCCATGGGTGAATTCCATATTTTCTCAATCCAAAATACACACTAATATATTCTATCATATTCTAACATTGTCTTCTCCTAACACTGGCATACTCTGTGCTCTCAAGACAATCAACTATAAGTCATTCCAAACATCAAATGATGATTTGAAAATTGGAGGGACTATATTTAATATTGGCATGTACCTCCATACCAATTTTCATTTGAATCCAATGGTGGGAGGTTGTGCTATAGACAAAATAATGTCACTCAAAACCCTAGGTAGTGTTTCTACCTATCAACAAAGAAATTACAATATCTCCTACAAAACCTGATGAAATAAAATGAAACCAAATTAAAAATAAATTTGATTCAAAACACTAACAAATCCAATAAATTTCAGATCATGACCTAGACGTACATTCCTACACAAACAAAAAAATGCAGTCTATGACGCGTGAAAATACAGAGAAAAGATGCTAAAATATAGTGCTAAACTAAATGCATGCTAAGGTTCTTTGTGGGGCTATACGACTCAATAAATATTGTGTGGACACAAAGGATGTATTCAAATAGAGACCAAGTTACTAAGAAATCTATAATAGAAGGCACCTGGATCACCTCTGAAAGTGGGATAATCTAAGTGCAAGGGAGACAGTAACTCCCCCAAGACACTCACCATATCGTGCCCCCATTAGTACTTGGAGTCGGATAATACAACATAATTATACCCATTTCATGGTTGGTGGTGGTTGTATTCTGATTAGCTCTTAGGTGTTTAACTAAGTTTGTGAGTGAGGATTTTTCCACTCAACCAATCTCCTTAGGATCTAGCATTTTCTTATTGTGCTTGAGTTACTTTATTTACCATGTGTTCAATGTGTTTGAAACCCTAAAATGACAAATCAAAAATTGAAAAAATGTGCTACATAGAGAAAAAAATTGTATTCTCATATGACCCTACATCCTGACTCATACGAGTCAGGATCCTTCTCCCATTTACTCGTATCACTCAGTGAGAATGCTCATATCACCTAGCGAGAGTACTTGTATGGGAGCGTACATTCCCTACAAATTTGACCTATTTTAAGCTATCATATGCATTCCAATACGATAAACCTAGTTCCTCGTATCACCCATGAGAAATGCTCGTACAAGTCTGCACTCACTCGTAATTTTCTTTGAGAAATTTGTCCAAATTATCTGTTTGACTTAATTTTTATTGTTCACCAGATCTCTGGTTAGGTTATGTACTATCTCCTAAAATTCTAATCTAGAATAGTAGGCTCATCCTAGTTCTGTCCTTGGTCATAATCTATTGTTAGTCTGACTTCTGTTGTCACAAAACTTGGTTTGTTGTGCTAGTCCATTGATTATTCTATCACTATTAATTCAATTGTCTTTTGTCTACGTTGTCCTTATTCTGAGTCATGAGTGCAGGTTTGTTAACCTTGACTCAAAATCAGAGTCTTTCTCTTCTCCTTCTTATTTAGTCGTTATCCTTTTTTGACCATCATCGGTCTTGGACTTAGTTAGCATGTCAGTGTTACTACAACACCTGTTGGGAAAATCAGTTTATTTATGCCTATCCAAACTAGGAGCTCTCTCTAACAATTTGAAGGGAGATAATATTTTACATTTGAAGAGACTCCTCTTTTCATAGAGGAACCAGAAATTACAAACCATTCAATCTCTCCTCAAAATAGATCACCTGATTCAAGGATGTCGAGAGAAAGACAAGGACTAGAGCGGTCTAGACGTAAGGATCATAGTGCTAGTACCCAAGCTAATCATAGTCATCACTACTCGAGTGACTCTGAGCTTGATGAGGCCAACATTCTTAGATGTATAAATGAAAAACTTTCTCAGGATGATGAAAACCATCATCAAATGATAAAAGGAACAATACTTTCTAGAATTGGCACAACAAGGACTCCAACTTCCTCCTCAATATGTGCCTGAAGACATCATCACTAGAGAGGAAGAAACTCCTTCAAAAATAATGACCAAACAACTACAAGCCTTGCAAACTAAGATGCAAGAGGTGAAAAAGGAAAAAGAGAAAGTGACCATGAAATACTCTATGGACACCGTTTGTCTATTTCCTTTTGCCAAAGATTTGTACTTACCTCCATTCCCATGTGGAGTGGAAATTCCTAAGTTTGACAAATATCCTAGTCAATTTGATCCATAGGATCATGTTCTTCAACATTTTTTATTCATGATCTACATATTTTGTGGTCGAAAACCACAAAAAAATTAATCATTGTGTTTTTGTGATTTTCAAAAAAAAAAAATTAACATTTTTTTTTTTTTTTTGTCTTTGGTGTAATTTATCTAGAGCTTAGCTCATGCCATCACTAGCGAAAAACACCAAAATGCAATAAATGCAAGTCCAACTTTTGAATAAACAAAATAAATGAACTTATTTTGAATAATCTCCTTTCCTATTCAAATTAAACACAATTCTAATGTGACGTGCAATTTAAATCATAATTATTTTATTTTTATATCGAATGAAACCTAATACATATAGGCCTCAAATTGAATGAATAATAATTTCCTTTTCTTTTCAATGAATGAATGAAATATTTTGATAACATCCGTGAGATTAAACAGTTTATGGGACCTATGGATACTTAACAAAAAAAAACAGGTAAGCGAAGCCCAAAATGGAAGGCTCCTACCAACTAAATCCTCTTTTCCTTTTGCAACTTGGATCTTCTACGGTGTATCTTGGTTAGGAAATTTGCAACCCTTCTAATCTTTTCTTCTTCAAACAACTTACTTAGTGTGTTCACATTGTTACTCCATATGAGTTTGCAAGTTGTCATTAGTATTCAAGTATTCAAATTGCCATTCGGTAACAGAGTCAAAGATAGACTAGTCGGTTATGATCATCGAGTGCAGAGTTAACTGAGCGCAATGTTAACCAAGTGCAGTGATCACCAAGCACCAAGATACACCAAGCACCGAGATACATCGAGCACTGAGATACACTACGAGACAGTATTTACTGAGTAAAATAGCGGTTACATAAAATTTTGTATTGGCACATCAATCAAGGTAACAACTTTTTTCGAGCTAGATAATGGTTTACAATGATCAAGGAGAACATTAATTACGCATGTACTCATTAATTTTTTTATATCTCCTATGTATAGATGATCAAGGTAAATTTTGTACACCGTTGATCTTAGGTTTTCTAAAATATTGTAAAACCCTAATTAGGTCAAGAGGTTTGATATATGTAAGGATAAGATGTCATTTTGTAATGTATGATGATCAAGTTATGATCAATTAGACACCACACTATGGACATTAGAAGATTAGAAAAGGGTTTTAGAACAAGGACTTCATTGAAGCAGTCTATTTTCAGAACAGAGACAAGACTACCGAGCAGTATAGAAGGTATTATCAATCATAGAAAGGTGATAAATTTATTGTACTTAAATCATCTATTATACACAATATTCAGATTGTATTTGTTTAGATCACAAATTTTGTTACTCTTTAACAATTGCAATAGACCCCAAAATCTCCTAATAGAGTAGACTTAACCATCTTTGCTTAAATCTCTTAACAGAGTGCACACATACTTTGTGTTGCAAAATCCTCACATGACGTATATCTAATTGATCTTATTGTTACTCCTAATAGGGTAAGGTCACCAGAAGTGATCAATCTTTGTAAGCTCTAATAGTCTACTTTATTACTACAGTAGTGAAGATTTGCGTGTCTCATCCCCACTGCAGTTTTTACCTTCTAACAAATGTTTTCTATGATACCAAAATACATATGTTATGTGTATTTGAGTTTCATGAATGTTTTATTTTTTTTATTACATGCATTCACATTTCAGCAATAACATTACATGTATGGTGAAAGCAATCTACACAATCGATTATGTCAGTGTATGATTACAAATATTTGTTTGAAATTTTTTTAAGGGTACTGATTCACCCCTCCCCTCTTAGTACACACCTTTCTATTATTCCAAAAATTGGTATCAGAGCTAGTTCTCTTATTTAGAAGGTTTAATCATTGAAGAGAAAAGATCTTACAATTGAAAGTTGTACACTTGATAAGACTATTGAGAATCAGAAGTTGCAGTTGCAGATCTACACTGAGAAATACAAAGAAGCCAAGGGTTCTAGCAAGAAGTTGAGTCCACTTTTTGTGCAAAAAGTGGAAGTGTTTTTCCTATTTTTCAAAATTTTTGTCAATTGATGTCAAAATTTGAGGCACTTAGAGATTGAATCTCAGAAAAATCCACTAATAGAAAATGTAGTGCTCAGAGTCTAGTTTTCAAATATGTAATTTTTTTTAATACGCACATGGTAGAAAATATATTTTAGTAGGCATTGTTAAAAACCCCTTTTTCAAAATGCCTGTTTCAGGACCATACCACACATGTGTACGACCACCCTATTTTGAAGTAAATAAATGAATTTTTGTAAATCCTTCTGGGGTAAGGTACCTAAAACATCAAAGATTGATGAGAATATTTTTGCTTTTTTTTTGTTGTATTTATTAATTTTTAATTGACTATAAAGTACATTTTTGTAACCTTTGGTGTACGACGACCATAATTTGAAGAAAATTTCACTTTTTTTGATTTTTTTTAAATTTTGAGGGAAATTCTATGTAGATTGATGTCATATAATTCATTTTTCCAAAAACATAAAATCAAAAAAGCTCTTAAAATTTTAGTTAACCTTACTATTTCAACTTTAGGTACCACTTTGGCATAATAAATATTTAAAAAATTCTAAAATTAGTCATACCACTACAAAATCTATATTTGTATAATTTGTACAATATAAATTGAAATGGGTTTTCATTTCATCGAAAAATTCATTCGGGAAGACCTCTAAAAAATTATGACAAAGCGCAAATTTTAAATATCAATGCCTTAGCCATATTTTTGCAAAGTTAAGCATAGGCTTGGTGTGACCAAGCCTGTGCCGAACCAAAAAATATGGCACATGTACAATTCTCACTCCTAATTTTTAGAAATGGGCACCCGTGTTTTTAAATTCAAAAAATGGGTACACGTTTTGTTTTGGACCGTTGAAACAGAAACGGGCACCCGTTTAATAAATGAACGCCCGTTTCTATTTAAATAACGGGTGCCTATTTCTGAAAGAACCGTTGGAGATAGAAAAATGACTGTGGGCCTGATCTCAATGATTGTCGAGTATTCAATCATTGCTATAACATATTGATACAACAAAAAGAATATTATCACCTACATTCTCTTTTTTTTGTCTTGTTTTGGATTTAACAAGAAGGGATTAATTTGAATTCAAATTTTGGTGCAGACATGGGATCAAAGCAACGCAGAAAGAGGCAAAGAAAGGTTCTGACAGCTGATGAGGTTGCAGCAAATAGAGAGGAGACAAAATGACAACGAGAAAGAAGAGCAAGAATTCAAAACCTAAAAAATCCTGGAGCATCGAGTTCAACAATCATTTTAGAAGAGAAGAATGAGGGCACCACGATGGATGCAAAGGTTGAAGAAGAAATACAATAGGAGAAAATTTAGGTGCATTTTATAATCAAGTGTTGGATACAAGTATGCCTTCACAGCCAAATGAAACTTATTCTGATAAAGAACTTGATCTTTATGTATTAGCGGGTTACTCTTTAAATCATTTAGATTTTCTTCCTGAAAAAAGACTAACATATTATATTAAACATCAAACACCACAAGTTACTAATGTTAATCATAATGATAAAGGAATTAAATGTCAAACCCGAATTGAAAGTGAAATTCAAACCCCAATTGAAATCGACAATCAAACAATAATTGAGATCAACAATGTGGATGTAGACATACAAACACCAATTGAGAAAGAAACCCCCAAAAATGATAATGAAATGAATGAACAATTTCAAATTAAAAGTGATGTGCTAGACAATCTACTTGGTTTGGTTTCATGGAGATAGATTAGGACACACGCGAGTAAATTGTTTAGAGAATTTTTTTATAATAATAAATTTGGGTTTCAATGTCAATTAATGTTACAACTAATTAAAATGACTAAAATGCAAAAATTGATGAAGAGGTTAGGCATTTATGTGAAATCTAAGAAGAAGGAAGAGTCTCTAAAACAAGTTATATCAACTGTTGCTAGTGCCTTTGAGACAATCAGAAAGAAAATTCGTTCTAAAGATAGGAATGTGGCACGACAAGCAATAACAACAGCTTTAGTAAACAAAACTACTTGTGATCCATCGTAAAACTTTAGCAAGAGTTGTAAAGAGAAGAGTTAACATTTAAAGTGATCCGGCAAACCATTTGTGGAGCTTTAGTGGCAAACTCTCGAGGTCTGACATGAAACTTACTAGTGAAGTCAAAACTTTGATTGAAAATTTTTGGCATGATAATACAAGAGTATCACCTAATGCTAGAGATGTTGTTAAATTAAGAGTCGGCTGAAAAATTTGTGATCCACATCCAAAACATATTTTGGATATGACTCAAACTGAATTGCATAAAAAATTTGTGGATGTTAAGGTGTTAATTATTTCTATTAGTCAAAGATCGTTTGTAAAAGGTAAACCATGGTATGTAAGGATTAACAAGGAAAGAGTAACGTGTTGTTGCAAAATTCACATTCAATTTTGTTATCATTATGATATATTTTGATCTATACATTCTACCATGCATACTAATGAAATGTTGCAAGAATGTGGTATAAATATAGCACCTCAAACTGTAAAAGAATTTATATCAAGATTGTTTTGTAACCCACCTAATGAGCATTTTTTTATTTTGAATGCATGTGTTTCTGGTGAATGTGATGTATGTGGCAATCTTGCATTTTTAGATGAATGTTTGCATGAAAATATTTCAATTGATTTTGGTCATCAATTAGTTGATGTAAAAAGATTTAAAACTATTGAGTATCCATTGAAGGATGGAAAGGTTGGAAAATGGTGTGAGCTAATCACTGAAAAAGTTAGTGTTCATGCATTTATGAATGAATTCAAGAATAAGGTTGTACCTAAATATGTGAAACACTCCCAAAATGCTAGATGGCTTGATGGAGAATTTCTCATATGCAAGAATACATTTCCAATTGGTAGTATACTTTTAGTTGTTGACTTTGCAGAGAACTACACACTTGCACCACAAGATGAGATCCAACCACAATATTATAATTCAGTGCAAGTAAC
>MU224468.1:0-31085 GCA_018584345.1 Thuja plicata
GTAAGCGACCACTACCTGACATGACCTTGTCGCGCTCTCGCGCAACATTAAAATATTGACATGAGTTTGACGCGACTGCGCGACCACTTCACTTTCAACATTACTCGCTCGGTCGCGGAGCATAAAATAAAAAGCACAGATTTCCTGCGACTGCGAGATAGACTTGACCTTAGCTCATCGCTAACTCGCTGACCTTCAAGTTAACTTTAAAAACAACTCGCGACTGTGTGATGCACAATTTTATTACTCGTTGCCCACTCTTAGGCATAATGCAACTCGACTCAAACAGCTCGCGATTGCGCGATTTACCTTTTCAAAACAGCTCGTCGCCTACTCGCACAACTTAAAAACCTTGATATAAAACCAGCGCGACTTAGCGACTAAGGATGAAATATATTTCAAAAAGTGACTTGACTCATTTTTTGGCGGTAAAGCACAGGATTTAAAATCAAATAATCCCGGGAAACTGACAAGACCAAGGGATTCAAAATTTTTTTTGATACAGTGCTAACAGGGTCTAGCTTCAAAAACTGGCTGCAAAGGCATGGCCAGGTTTTGCTCATGATGTGTCGCGGTTTGGCAAGTCTGGCACTTCCTGACATGAGTGTAGACATCCTTAAAGATACAGGGCCAATTGTATCTAGCCCAAAGAATCTGATGGACTGTGGCGTTAGTTGATCCATGCTCGATTCCAAACTTCCCGTGAAATTCTTTGATTATTTTTGCAGCCTGAATCCTATCAATGCACTGGAGGTACACTCCCTCGTAGTTCCTGTGAAAAAGCATGGAATTTTTCATCATGAAGTGTGCGCTTTTCAACCGTAGGGCATGACATTTTTTTGGAGGCAATCCCTTCGGGCATCTGTTATTCAATAAAAAGTACACCAGGTTTGTGTACCATGGATCCTGAGTGATGGACTCCACTGTATATGTCTGACATTCAATGTGAGGAGTTTCTTCTGCCATCGCTCTACATAGTCCCTGGCCTTGGACTATCTTCATGGGTTGCATTTCCAAATTGTATTCCTAGAGGATGGCCATCCATTTCCCCCGTCTCTCACCCAATTCACTCTGCATCAGCAGAGACTTTACTTCCTGGTCTGGGATGATAGCATGCACCCTGCTCCGAAGAATATAATGCTGAAATTTCTTCACAATGCAAATAAGAGAAAATGCCTTCTTTTCCAAGGATGAACACTAGACTTCGGCATTTTTGGACGGGGGGCTCATGAAAGCTATTGGTCATTCTTCCCCTTCAACCTTTTGGGTCAATACTACCGCAACAGAATGTGGCAAAGAAAAGGAGTAGATATAAAAAGGGAGGGAATAGTCTGGACTAGCCAGAACTAGTGCCTCCGTTATCATTTGTTTAATCTAGGTGAACGCACGCTTTGCTTCAGGACTCCACTCAATTTTGGTGGTTTTCTTCATCATTTCATTGAGTGGTTTTACAATCTCGACGAATCCAGTGATGAATCGCTAGACGAAGTTGATCTTTCCAAAGAAAGACTTCATTTCCTTCTTGCTGCCAGGCATTTGTAGGTTTAGTAGCACTTCAACTCTCTTAGGGTCAATGGATATACCCTTCTCGAAGACAATATGCCTGAGCAATTTCCCTTCAGTGACCCTGAATATGCATTTCTTAGGGTTGAGGGATATTCCATACCGGCGACATCTCTCACAAATATGGGCGAAGTGGACAGAATGATCATGCCTATCCCAGGAAAATATGGTCAAATAATCCATGTAGATGATTATACACCGGTTCACAAGGCCCTCAAACGCAATGTCCACAGCCTTTTGAAATGTGGCCCCTGCATTGATCAAGCCAAAGAGCATTCTCCGGTAGGAAAATGTTCCCCACTTCGTGGTAAATGCCATTTTGTCTCTATCCTCATATTTAACCATGACCTGGTTATATCCGGAGTACCCATCTAAGAAGGACATCATTTGTGATCTGTTCATGATTTGTAATACCTCATCCAGCAAGGGGAGAGGGTGATTGTCTTTCTTGGAGGCTTTGTTTAAATTTTAGAAATCCACGCAAAGGTGGATTTCGCCACTTTTCTTCCTCACAAGGACTAGGTTGGCCACCCACGTAGTGTGCTGGATGGGAAAGATTATCTGGGCTGACAATAGTTTTTGAACCTCCTGATAAATTAGAGGCTCGATCAGTGGGTTGACTGGTCGTTGCTTTTTCTGGAAGGGCTTAGCATCAGATTTGAGTGGGATGGTGTGAGTCATGATGGATTTATTATATGTCTTCAGATCCTCATACCCCTATGTGATCACATCTATGTATTCTTAGAGAACCATGAGAATCTTCTCCTTCTCCTCAGGGAAGCAGGAGGTGCCAATGTGTATCATTTTCTCTTCACTGGGCTGGCCGATGTTCACTTTCTCAAAATTTTCTCCCTCAGAGGAGGATGATATCTTTTCCCAGCTCTAAGGGTCTGAGTCAAAGATTCATTCAAGTGTGACCATCCCTTTCAGAATGGTGTTGGTTGATAGGTCTATGATCCCATCATCTTCATCACCCTACCAAGTATCATCGTGATCTCTCTCTTCCACTATCTGGCCCTCAAAGACACCAACATTGGCCATGAAGGACAAGATATGTTGGTCATCCTCAAAGACCTAAAAATGGGTGACATTGTCAGGAATGGATGGGGTGGGGATCATCTCAACAGAAAATCTCCAGAGTCGCGAGCCAACCATGGGCTCAAGTGTGTCGACAGAAACAGCAAGGGCATACGGGACATAGTTTCATTTTCACGAAATAAGATCAATGCCAAAGGCATCAAAATCATCAATAAGGCTCCATGCCCAATTGCAGTATGCAGCCAGCCTCTTATCGTGACAGGTATATTGACTCCGGACTTGTTTAACAATCAAATCCGAATCACCCAGGGCCCGGAGGTGACTGATTCCTTTCCTTAGTGCAAACATGAGTCCAAGGACCAAAGCCTTGTACTCCATGATGTTATTCGTGCAGTTGAACTATAGCCTATAGGATGCGAGGAAGGATTTTCCCTATGAGTTGATCAATTCCACTCTGGCCCCACAACCCTATTTGGATCAGGACTCATCAAACTTAAGGGTCCATAGGTCATCATTTTTTATCTGGGGCTGGGAAGACGAAGTGGGCTTTGGATTATTCTTGGGAGGGTTGGGAGGAGTTTCCTTCAGCACTGATTGTATGTGGGTGAGGTTTGTCTTCAGAGGGATTTCTGATTGGGATCCTAGGGCATGCGGTGCCGAAAAGGCGCTCTTCGTAGGAGCACTAGGTCCTGGGGTATCAGGTGTGTGTTCTTTCTTTCAGAGGGCATTGATGTGTCAGGTAGCAGCAGCCATGCATGGTTCACACTCTAGCTCTGAATGTTTCTGGTAATGCACCCGGCACCAAGTGCCAGACAAAAGTGTGGTGGGAGTCGCTGCAGCACCCTGAGAGTTAACCTCAACCCTTAATTTTTCTTCCAGGTCCTGGGTTCTCTACAAAACTATGGAGTCTTCCTCGAGGGTGAAATAGAATGTTAAGATCTCAAGGGGTTGGTACATCCTGGGGGAAGTCTTAGAGAATAGGACCTCATTCACCCTCCCAACTTCGGTGAGGGCCTATCTCATTCGGGGCTCACTTTCAACTCGGATCTTGTTAGATTCTCCTTCCCAGGGGAGCCATAGGTGGGAGAAGTTGGTTGAGAAGTATCCGTTCAAGGACTTGGACCGATTATGACTTAGTAACATCCCATAAGTCTCTGGGATGTCCACCACTTGGATGTCGATTGTGCTGGCTATCTTGGGGTCCTAGATGAGTTGAATCCATACATTTTTCAATTCACCCACCATTTTTACATCAGTCTTATCTAGCTGGATCACTACACCGCTAGACGGGATGGGTCAGAATCTAAGCTTCTGGCATATGGATAAAGGCATGATGTTGCCCGAAGCCCCAGAATCTACTAGGCAGTAGTGTATATTCTTTCTTTGTATGTTCAAGCCTAGCAGGAAGGGAGGATCTTCAGTGTTTCCCCAGAAGATAGCTACATTGGCATCCTCAAAAGAGATAGTCTTGGGTGGGCGACTGACAGCTTCTGGGTTTCCCAAGAGCTTCAAAAAGGACTTCTTCTGCTCAAGATAGTTGAGTAAAACCTCCATCAAGGTCATGGAGGTGGTGGTCTTTTCTAACACCTTCGTGATGTGAAGCATTCCTCCTGGGAATTGGTGGCTTCCCTCGAGAGGGTCCTTAGCTTGGTTAGAGCTAGAGCCTTTTGGAGGGACAAACCGATCGGTCATGTTTTCCTGGGGAGGAGTGTCCTTGGGAGGTGTGGGCATGTAAACTGGTCCTTTACTAGCCTAAATTTGAGTTTTTTAAGGAGTCTGTGGGTTGGTGAAGGAATTGGCCTCAAAGGCCATAATAGATTCATCAAAGAAACCCTGTAATTTGGGTCCCTCTTCATCTTCTTTATCTGCTCTAAAGAAGATGGTCTCACAAGAAAAGGAACCATGAGTGGGCTCTTGTATAGGAGGCTCTGGGGGAGTAGGACAAAAATCTTGTTGTCTATCCAGCCGGAAAATCATGATAACTTTTTCCAGCATGGCACAGTTTACCTCATTGTGAGAGCTTGTGTCATGCAATCTACACCAGTTGGTCATGTGCTGGAATTCTGTGAATGGCATGAAATGGGACGGTCCAACACCACTCTGATTAGTGTTTTGGTTTATAGGTGGACCTCCAGTACTAGAATTGTTATTCCATTGTTGTTGGTTGGGCCAAGGCTCGTTGTTGTAGTTTCTTCCCCTGACATTATTGTTTCATTGGCTAGAGAAAATATTCCCTCTCTGGGAATTAGATTTCTGGGGTGCAAAAAAACCTGCCTTTAGCTGACCCATGTCCACAGTTAGTGTGGACAACATTTCCTGGAGGGGTTCAACCTTAGCAATCAACTGGGTGTTTGCATCATAGTGTGATGGTTGATGTTGTTGGTTCCTTGGGAAAGTGACAACATTCACCAGAGTCAAGGGCGAAAATCCTTCAGTCGTGGATGACTAGAAGAAAGGCACTCTGGGCGATTGTATATGTGGTTGTCACATTTTCTATGGCTAGTTCCAGGAGAAAGATTTCAGACCCGGTGTTGTCTGGGTCTGAGATGGATATACGTACTGGGCCTGTTGGTCTATCGGCGGTGGTGGGGGATTCATGGCCATCGCAGGGGCACCCATTGCTTGATTGGGGTTATATCCTCTGGCGTAGGAAGTTCCTCTGAGTACCATGTTAAATGGCATGCTCTACCCAATCCCGCCTGGAGATTTGTTAAGACCACGAGACAATTCTAAGGCTAGGTTGTAAACCTTTGCCAATGTATCCTGGTCACTAGGGGCGGTGGTTCTCCAGAGGAGAGTGGCAACGAAGGGGTCCATCATGTTGAGATAGGTTTGGATAGTTACATCCGTGGATGGGATGAAGGGACCCACGCACCGCTTCAAGGCACGTTGGAACTGGTGGTTGAATGCTGCAAGGGGCTCATTTGGTTCCTTCCTGATAGAAATGAACTAGCTGTGGGACCACACTGGGTCCATGTGTATGTGAAAGGCAGCCAAGAAGGCATCCTCCATGTCCTACCAACTATTGATGGAGTTGGCGGGAAGGTTAAGGTACCAGTTCAGTTCATTCTCTCCCAAGGACAGAGGGAACATCCAAGTCACAACATCTTGATGTTGGATTCAGTGTCGGTTCATGGCATCTTTGTATGCCTGTAGATGCTCTTCTATGATTTGTGAGCCTAAGTGCTCATATCGGGGATAAATATTTTTTGGGTGCGAAGGTAAATCGTTGGCTACACCTAGAAAGGTCCCCATTGGGGACCCGATATATCAAAAATACGTAGCCATTGGGGGTGTTGGATGTTGACTAGGTTGAGCGCTAGTTCCCAGGATCATCTGGCGGACTTGGGTATCCTGTGGTATGCTGGATCCCTAGACAATGGTGGTTGACTTGGCTTTTGGGGTCCGTTTCTTTCGAGTGGGAGGCTCAAGTTTGAAAAACCGTCTGAGATTGGGAGTTGATCTAAGGATTCTTTCGAATCTTGCTGGTGAATATGATCCAATCCCACTGAAGGCTTGACTCCTAAAACTATGGCTTGGGGAACCCTCGGGCGGTGTAAAATCTGAATCCTCAGAGGGGGATGAGTTCATACCCTCCTTCTAGCACCAGTTTTTGTTGACGGGACTTTATGACCGGGTCTGCCAACAGAGGTAAGTTGTCATCGGATACCGGGGTACCGGCCAACTTCACCTGTAAAGGTTGTCTGGGGAAATGAGATTCCCTGGGCCTCCAAGCACGTGAGAGTTGGGTCTTGACAGTGCGGGGGCTCAGTGGGGAAATGCGACTATTTTTCTTGAGGGGGATAGCTAGTTATCTTAACTCATCTTCTCCGAGGATCCAAGTAAGTGGGGTTTCCTGCAAGTGCACATTTACTTAACAAATAAACTTCAAAAGATACTACAGAGTTAGAAAGACTTCATCTACCTATAGTTATACTAAAAATTCAAAACATCGACAATGCTCTAACACACTACACTAAATACTGAAGAAATACAGAACCATCAGCTCATATTTAATCAATAGCGAAGGAAAAGGAGGTCATTAATCTACTTGAAGTATCATAGCAAAGAACATAAAGAACACAAAGCATAAAATACCGTTAACCTAGAAATCAAAATGCTAACAACTTCATTGGTAGAACTCTTCCTTCTTCATTAACATATCTTCCAACAAGCACTGGTGTGTATTACAATGGTGGCTCCAAGGGAGCATCTATTTACTGAGAACACTTAATAACTAAGGAGCATTGAGCTCTGCAACTAAGAACTAAGAAAACTAAAATGCCATTAACTATGGACTGCAAAATCATCAATTTCACCAACCCTTGGAATGAGCTTGGAATTATTATTTATGCACATCATTTGACCTAAAACTTAACCTAACTTATTTTACACCTTACAATACAATAGTATTTTCTGTTGGTCGGTACTACCTGCACCACGAACAAAAATGGGAAAGCGGCGCCCTGTCTCTCATGCACCAGGTGTAACGTTCAAGTGGTGGCTTGGGAAGACCACTTGTTAGAACCCTCTTGTCGAGCCGATGTGCCTTGTTGCGGTTACCTATTTCCTGACACCTTTTATTGACTATCTTGAAAGTGATTGATCAGCCTTGGAAACTGGGACACAGGTCACTTTAAAGAATAAAAAAATGAATAATACTGGATCTGGGACTCTGGGATCCAGGAGCTCGTGCCCCAAAGAATAAATGAATACAAAAAATATATTTCCTGATTGATCATCTCTGGAATCTGGAGGACTTTATTATTCTTTGGTATCATTGAATGTCTGCAAGAGCCGGGCGATCCCGTCTTTGTCTATGTCCTTAAGGCCGACCCGTCAGCATTTAGCTACCTCCAATTGTTTGTCCAAGTCTGAAACATTTTCCTTGAACTCTATGACCGTCTTGGTTGCATCATGACTCTGGAGCACCATGCGAGTGACCCTTGCCATTTTCGTTCCATCCATCCCCTCCGAGGATCCATACCGAGACTCCATCAGCTCATCAAACTTTCCCAGGACATACTCCTCTGGAGTACATGTTTTTGTGCTGAAAGGATTAGCTCCAGAGACCTTTGAGATGAATGACTTGTATAAATTGAAATAATACTGAACTTCCTAAACTTTGTCACGCATAGCCCCTACCAGTTGCTTGATTACCTCCAATGTGAGGTCAAGTCTAGAGTGCTGGGTCCAGACAAAGTCAAAAGAATCTTCTCCTAAAACTCTGGCCTCAGAGATGATTTCTTGTCTGATGTCGATGAGCTCTTCCATCTCGGCCATCCATACCTCATAATTTTTTATGTCTCCCTCCCAGATGGAGATAGTAGTCTCGGCCCGATGTAGAGTCTTGCTGGCCGCGTACAAATCTGGGAGTGTGGATGTGAAGAAATGCCAGATGTTTCCCACTTGTTCTGCAACCCACTCATCAACTGCTTGGGCTTTTATTTTCATTGCCCTTAATGTAGCTACGTCACTTTGAGGGAGAGGTATGTCAGATGCGAAGGCCCCTGGGGGAATAATAGTAAGAGGTTGCGCGAGTTCTGTCAGCAACCCCATGAGATTAGCATTATTTTCTTTTTCTGCCCTGAATTTTTGGGCCTCCTTTTCATAGCGGGCCTCCACTGCCTTGATGGCTTCTTTCAACAGGTCAATTTCACCCTGTTTCCCTCTCTTCCCCAGTGATACCTCAGAAATGGAGTACTCATCGGCCTTAGCTGTTACTTCATCTACGCCTGGGGAAGGTATTGCAATTACCACGACTATTTCTCTGCCCGACCCAGTCCGTAGAGTATGGACTGTCTGGGCTTTCTTGGCCTTGGGAGGATCCTACATCTACGCCATCATCTTTGCCAAGGAGAGATGAGCCTTAGGGGTCACCAGGGCCTTCCTCTTGTGAGACTCCACCAACCATTGTGGTGGTAGGGGTGGCTTTGTAGCCAGAATCTATTCTTGTGATTTCTCCCCGAGATTTTGTTGCACCCCTTCAATAGAATGAGCTTCTTCTGGCTCCTTCCCTATATCCTTAAGTTCACCAATGATACTTAATCTGGTGGTGCCTGTATCTTTTGCCCCGGTGCTCATATCCTTGACAATGTTAGGATCATCATCTGTTTCCCTAGGGTTCCTTTCATCCTCCTGTTGTTCATCAGCCTCTATTGCTAGGATGTTCTCTTCTATTGGTGTATTTTCTGGAGGCGGGGGAGGCGTCAGGCTGAGATTCAAGATTTGGGGCACTTTGATCACTTCCCCGAATGTTAATTTTGGGAGTGGCATTTGGAGCACGACAACTGGGGTCACAGTTGTTCCCATGGGTCCAGTTTCCCTAACCATTGCCATTTTCTCATCCTGAGTCTGTCTATCCTCAGTCCCTATAACCTATATCTCTGGGACTTTGGAGGTATCCACCTATTCCTATCCCTTTTCTTCTTTTGCCTGGGCTTCCTGATCTTGTGCAGGTTCTTGCTCCGGGAGTTTTTCCTGTGTGGCGATTTCTTCCGCTAACTGTATGATGTCCCCCTGCAAGTTTCCAAATTCAGAAGTTCTAAACACATCATCAAATTCATCATGGGGAGGGGGATTCTCTGGGATGTGCTCTGATTCTTTCTCCGGTTCTGGGGAGTCAGAAGAAATAATTTGTACTTCTGGGATGCTTGGCATCCCGAGCTCTGGCTCTGCCCTTGGTTGAGAGTTAGTTTTTTTTTTCTTCATCCTAGTTACCAAAGGGGGTCCTGCATCCATTAGAGCCACATTCTCCTCTTCCACCCTGGTTCTTGTTGCTCAGACCATTAATGCGTCCAGTGAAGGGGAAGAGGGAGGACGAACAGGCCCGGTCATGGGGACTGGGGTGGCCAACTGCGTGATCAGTTTATTCTTCATCTGCTAGGAGACTGCCAGCATTTTTTGCATCTATTATTTTATGTGGGCCATAGATGGGGTTTGTGACGGGGTCCCCATTATTCTTTTTCCTTTATCCTCTCCCTGTGAAGAGGTTCCGGCCCCGTGGCTCAATCTCAGCACTGCCGGGCCAACTCAGCGCGTACTCCCTGGGCATGCCTTTTGAAATAAGCATGGCTACGCTCGACCATGTCACGAGTGATATCTTCAATGGTTGGCCCCTCTTGGGCATCCCAATCTATGGGAGGGAGATCCATCTTATCTATCCTTTTTTCTTTGTACTAGGGATGCACTGTGGACCTAGTGTCTAAAAAGTCATCCAAGAATTTTTGAAGCTTCAGCCTCTCCATCATTCCATTCATCATTCAGATGAAGTGCCAGCTCTGGACTTCAAATTCATCTTGGAAATCTTCCCATAAGTCCTCCATGTGGAATATATGGGGCTCTAATGCTCGGGGAAGTGTCATTGCAATCTTGCGTAGCAGATCAATTTTCTTCCGCACCAGATAGAATTCTGTTAGGCCCGAGCTTTTAAGTTCATTGTCTGCCTCTTTGGCTATGGCCAGACTACACATGTAATTCCCACAAGCGATTGGGAATGGAACAATTACCACCTTCTTTACAGTGTACAAGGTGTGTAGCTCCAACATCTGTCGACATTATTCTAAGAGGATTATTTTGTTCCCACAGTGTTTGGGAAACAAATAGGTTTTCCCGGAGAAGCTGGTTACCCAAATGTAAGTATGCTACTAGAACTGGATGTAGTAATGGCCGTAAATTCTGACCAAATTCATCGCCTCCATAGAGAGACAGTACCCGACATCCCGGGTAGGCATGAGAAGATTGTAATAGATGAAGGCATCATTAACTCGGCAGAAGCTGAGGAAACTAGCCTCCCATTGGATTTGCGGGAAATAATCCCAGGGAGCCTTTTGCCTTGGGCCAACCCCAAGTATACCTAATGTGAGCAACACATTTGTGATGGGGTGTTGTTGTGCTAAGGCCCAGAGAACATATGATGTCATGTAAAATTTTGAGGTCTGGGCCACCTGAAGGAACTGAGAGTCCACATGGTTCAAAATGATGGTGGCCTAATCAAAATACTGCTCGTCGATGGAGATGCCTAATAGGAAGTAGTACATCCACCCTAAGAATTCCTGGGCATGGGGCTGCCCAAAAATCCTGCATAATTCTACGATCACCATCTAGATGCTTTCCTTGAATTCGGATCTGGGGATTTCCAACTTCATTCTTTTGGAATCTTTATTTGGGGTTTTCAGCCATTTGTTATTCAGATATTGCCACGCCATAACCTCCAGCTACTGAAATTGTGCTAAGGCATCAGATCGGATGACGACGACCGCTTCGTCAAACTAGGGAATCCCCAAACCTGCCTGAAAATTTGCAGCGTCCAGGGAGACTATGGGTGTAGGATATCTAGTCGGGACCGGGGCGACGAGCATGACGGCCCAGACGGAGGATTTCTAATGCGTGACCAGAGTGAGAATAAGTTCTAAGGCCTGTATCAAACATGGGAAGCAAGCAGCCTTCAGTATCCCAGATTCCCCAACATTGATGGCCAATTGGTCCCTGGTCGTCCGTTGGATGAACATCATTTTGACTAGAGCCTGCATCTCTGCCCATATTTTGACGCTGGTGTCGGTGATCAACTAGACCTTGGATTTGATCTTTGAACTGGTAATAGTATTGTCCTTCAGATATTTCATGTTGAGGGGAAGCTTTTCTAGGGCCCTTTCAATCTTAGACTTGACGGCTACCTTGGTGACTGTTGTGGTGGGGAGATCTGTACTCCTGGGTGGTGAAGATGCAAAAGCCTCCGACATAGTGAAAATGCGATGTTTGGAAACTGGCAAGGTAAGGCAACCATTAGAATCCTCATAAGATAAAAAATGCTACTCCGAATTCTGGAGAACTTACCATTACGCTTCACTTGAAGAGTGAGTTTAGGTCAAAATGCAGAAAGATATGCATATGATGTCAACTTAGGAATTCAACCATAATCCAGGCTCAGGGTTTTCAGCATGCTTGATGAAAGTAAGATATAGGTTGGGTGAGGACGTAGGACCCAGAGTCTGGAAAACTAATCATTGGGAGACATGACCAGAAAGTGAGTTGTCAGTCCCACGTGGGTGTCACATGGCCATGCAATAAATGGGGGTTAAGGTGATGGCGGTGCCAACTGTCCGAACGCGTGCGGGGCGAAAGGCACTTAGCAGATCTTAAATGCGCGCATGGGAAATAAATGTTCCATAAAGACTGACTCGACGAAGGAGAGAGAAACTGCCATGGTCAAAACTAGCCGAGAGCCGAGTTCCAACCAAGTGGTATTCATCCGTATGGGTGAGCTCATAAAATTCAAAAAACTAGACAAGAGTACGACAAGCTCAACCCAATATCAAAAGGATATACACTAGGAATACAGTAGGGCTGAGGGATATATACATCACAATACAACATTTCCAACCCTTTACAAATTTATACAACTACATACATATATACACAAACTAACCGAAGACAATATACATTATAAACATTAATCTACAACTGCATAGAGGGCGGACAACCCTCTCGCAGAGCCAACCCACCAACAGAAGGCAAACCAAAAACAAAGAAACGAAAAACCAACAAAACAAATGAAGACCAAAGAACAAAAGGGAACAACAAAAATATGGAAACAACCAGAAACCAGAGAACCTACCTGGAAATCCAAAAAAGGGCAGGGAAAGAGCACACCAGGAGCACTCCTGTAACAAGTTCTACCTTCAAATGACTACGAACAGGTACCTCAAATCAACTAGTAATAACCTACTAAGCACAGAGTAATTCGTAGCTTAATCACAGTTTAGTCGCCTAAGAATCGCTCTGAATGCACAAGTGTTTAATTGCGGTAACTATAAAAGTGGCATGTAATTTCTATTTATACCCATGGTAAAAGCAAGTTACCCTCTCCCCCGCAAACTCTGGAACAGGCAAACCTCCAGACTCCGGGCCTGGGGATTCCCTGCGACCATACCTTCTCGCGAGGAGAAGGCATCATGGTGGAGAATCCCGGAGTCTGGAGTCCGGCTCTGGAAAGAACAACACACTCTGGGACTGGGTCCCGGAGACACGAAAGACAAAATAAGAAAGAAAACAAACCTCACGGGAAGGAAATCAAGGAGAAGGAAACAAAGAAAACAAAAGACAAGGCAAGAGCCAAAGCGAAAAGAGGGGACCCAACATTTTGCACACAAAATGTAGGGACGGGTATGCAGGGCATAACACCTCCTTACAATTGAAACTAAGAAAAAATTATATCTTCTCTAGAATTTCCTAAAAAATCTTCCTTAATACAAATTTACTATTTTTCAATTATCAAATTTCTAAACTAATTACATGCAACTTGAGAACATCTTGAGAAATTACTTTAATAACTCAAAATAACTTTCTAATCTACTATGAGATCATCTAAACAAATTATTGGAAAGTTGACTATACTGGTTTATATGACTCTATTTAGTGTTGTCATTATGGCAACAAAGTCATATGAAGTTTTGGAGTCAGCACACATTATCAAAAGATCAAAAATTGGCTAATTACAGAAAATAGGACAGAGCAAGGAACATACTGTTATAGTTTTGATTAGCGTGTGTTCATTTGTTATTCAAATGATATGTGCCTTTGAAGATAATCTTATGAGTATGTTTACATGCTAATTCTAAGAGAGCATGATCAGATCTGCAAGTATGAAGAAGATATAGCCAGTTGAAGAGGTACAGCCAGTGAATGCCAGAACATGACAGAGATCATGGAAAGAGCCGAAAAAGATTGTTTTTGCGTAGAAGTTTCACTCATCCTCAGGACTTGTGCCTTTGGATTAGTTATTTTTAGTGACCTAACAATCTATGGTTAAAAGCGCATGACTTGATTCATCCAGGATAATTAGTTAGAGCTAATTTGGTGGAGCGGACTGTGTGAAAAGACGTGTCTGTTCGGTTTGAGTAAAGCAGTTATAATTAATGTTAAGCTGACTTAATGAAGGGTTGCGTGGTTATGTAAGTGATCAAGATAGATGGTAAAAGGCTTCCTAAAGCCGACATGTTCGTGTCTTTTGAGGAATTACTTATAGAAGGTCATTTGTGATCGGAGAAGTTGCGGAAGCCAGAGATAAGAAAGCAGAGCAGAGTGTTAAAGCAGCAAAGATATATCTGTCATATATTGATGATATATATATATATATATTGAAGTAGAAGCTTTGAGAGTGCATAAAATATTGTTGTAGTGATTAACAAGAGGTTAAAACATCAGCGCACAAAAGGAACTGATCAGACAAGTAGTGTCACAGCAGCAGTTCACCTTGCAGATAGAGTGTGTATCAAAGATCCAGAAGGTTGTAGCCTTCACCATTTGGATAGTGAGTCCACCACCCCTAACAGGGTTATTGTAAAAGACTCCTAACAGGGTCCGACCCTTAACAAGGTCACTGTACTTTATGTATTGTAAAGACAACTCCTAACAGGGTTAAAGATCTTCTAACAAGGATCATAAGACACTAGTGCAGAATATTTGTGGGTACTAATTCCCACCGGGGTTTTCACCTACATTGGGTTTCCCCGTAATCATATATGGTGTTGTGTTGTGTATATTTATCTTACTTGCACTGATATTCAAGTTCAGTACATAAGCATTTAAGTAAAGATTTAGGTAATAAGAAAAAAGTATTAATTGATAGATCACTGATTCAACCCCCCCTCTCAGTGATCCTAATCCTAACACAAATCACCAAAATCTCAAAAATTTACTAAATCTCAAAACTTTGTAATTTATTTTGAGAACATCTAAAGAAATTACTAAAATTTCAAGACATCAATAAAATCTTGAAATTTTTTTAAAAGCTCTTATATCATTCTTCCATCATTGTCCTTCTACTCTTCTATGCGTCTCTTCACTATGCACTTAAGTAAAATTGAAAAAAACACCTTTCGAAATCATGAAAACTCTAATTTTCTCCTTGTCAAGTTTGTCTTTTCAACTTCAACTACTGCCCAAACACCTGACACTTTGCCTCCCTACATGCCCAATAATGCCATTTGACTTTGATATAAAATCTTATTATCCTTGTAATATATCATACAATATAATTAATTGTGATGATATCCAAAATGTTTATATAAAATCTTCATCCTAGTGATATTTAGTTACTTATTAAATTTGTATTGATTTTTTAAAATATGTTTTCTTAGTATGAAATATTATAATCAATTATTATTTTCATGATAAATAATAAAGCATGATTTGAAATATTATTTAATATTTTTTTTATCCTTACAACATATCATAGATTATAATTTGATTATGATATCCAAAATATTGATGTAAAATCTTCATTCTATTAGCACATAAGAAAATGTAATTTCAAACATTAATATCATTTTAAAAAAAAAATTGAATCCTTATAATGAATTATGAGATGTGATTAAAATTTTGACACAAAATCTTATTTAGAAATTTTTATGCTATATTAAATAGTTATTAATTTATATAAATCAACTATTAATTTTTTCTAAATAGTTGTATGAACTTTGTTTGGATGCATTTTCAATATATTAAATAGTTATTAATTTATATAAATTAACTATTATTATTTTCTAAATAGCTGTATGAACTTTGTTGATGCATTTTCAAAAATTTGAATATTGTTGGAAGATTTCTCTGTGTAAATTCTTGCATCAACATTTCCGACAACGCTCCATGATCCATCATCAAGATGAAAATGAACAAACAAATTGAAAGTTTGAGACTTCTGATTGAATAAATATAAGTAAGGAACAAGTACACACTCTAAGATAGAAAAATTAAAAAATTAAAAAAAAACAAAAAGAAAAGAAGGAACATAAAAGAAAATAAAATTTTAAAAACCAAAAATGGAAAAAGATAATGCCAAATCATCAAATTTATAATTCAATATTTAAATATATAAACTAAAAAAAATACTGCAGTGTTAATTTATTGCAAAGAATAATTAACAGCGACTTTAGTCCATCCCTTTTATAAAAAAATTATATAATTCAGTATATCTTTGCTTTTACTTAACCTCCACCTTTATGCTTCGTATGGAATATATACCTTCATCATCATCGAGAGGTAAACTCCACTGCAAAAGGACAAGATGCTTTCAATATAAATATGATATATGATAAAATGTAGGGTCTGTATTTAAGTCTTTTCAGTATTCTTATTCTTGTGTCATGGTTGGACGGTATTGCTTAAAAAATAGTACTGAAAGACAATATATTACCCAACAGCAAGCCTTTCAGCCTATATGTTTTATGTATTATTGAGGCGACATACAAGAGAAAGTACAGTGAGGAAAATAGACCAGTATGGAAGCTGGGCTTGGCATTGAACAAGATGAGAAGGAAAGTGAAAATGAGTTGGTAAAAGATGGATCAGTAGATCTCAAGGGAACCCCAGTTTCCTATTCTGCAACTGGACGTTGGAATGCTGCTTTCTTCATTATGGGTACTCTCTTTTCTTTCCTTTCTCAATCTGTCATACAACACTAAGATAATCCATGAAGAACAGATAATGTTTTTGTTGAAGCCTTTCGGGAGATCTGCAGCTTTGCATTTTGTATATCTTTAAGCAGTTTAGATATCATCTGCATCAATACATGCTTGTAATAAGAATCAAGTTTTATTTACTTATATACTGTGCAGGTGTTGAAATGGGTGAGAGATTAGCATACTTCACAATAGCAGCAAGCCTATTCACATACCTAACTGATGTTATGTATGAGGGAGTTGCATCATCTGCAGAGACTGTGAACACATGGTCTGGGGTGACAAGTATTCTTCCTCTGGTGGGAGGATTCATGAGTGATGCCTATGTTGGACGCTATTATATGATCATCGTTTCCTCACTTCTCTATCTCTCAGGATTAACACTCCTCATAGCCTCAGTATCCATCTCTTCTCTCAGCCCTTCTCCTAAAGTGCAAAAGCATGCCACGGGCACTCAGACTGCAGTATTATTCACAGCACTGTACATGATATCTTGTGGGTCTGGTGGAATGAAGCCTTCTTTACAATCATTTGCAGCAGATCAGTTCGACTACCAACATCCAGATGAAAGAAAACAGAAAATCTCCTTCTTTAACTGGTATTACTTCTTCATTGCTCTGGCCATTCTTATGTCAAATACAGTGATAGTGTATGTTCAAGGGAATGTCAGTTGGGGGGCAGGATTTGGCATCGTGGCGTCTGTGAGTTTCATATCCGTACTCATTTTCTTGTGTGGGACGCCCAGATACAGACACAAAGTTCCTGCTGGGAGTCCAATCACTCGGATTGCTCAGGTTTGGAGTGCAACTTTAATGAAATTGTTATGGTGCATTGTAGGAATATATAGGTTATTTATGTGCATCTTTTGAGATTACCAATTTTAATTGGTATATTTTAAATTTTAATATTAATTTGTTTAAGTCGTTCATTTAAAATTATGTTGGTATTCAATAGAATCTAATTAAGGGAGAGGATCTAGTAGTTGAACATTTGTTTTAGCTGGAATATGTCTGGAATTGGCATTATCTAATTCCCAATTTTGGTTCTTCCATGCTTGTGTCCATTCAAAAAAACTGGAATTGGAATTTTGAAATTCCAATTTTGCCCCAAAATAGGCATATGCATCTTCCACCCAAATAGGTGGAATTGGAATTTCGAATTCCAATTCCAATTCTAATTTTTATAAAACCAAATTTAATATCTAGTCTGTGACTTCTCCAAACCTTCATTCCGAAACACATTGGTATATTATTTTTCTATATACACACACGTGTGTGTGCGCACACGTGTCCTTACACACATATATACGTATGTATACACACATATATACACACGTGTCTATACCCACGTGAGTGTATATACACACGTGTATATATACACATGTGTGTATATACACATATACACAGGTGTGTATATATTCAAAGAAATTAAGAAATAAACAATTAAAAATCCTTATACATCTTGGAAGAATTACATTTGGTGTCACATCATTTGTTCCTTTTGAGATCTACATTAACAACTTGAATTACATTTGATATCACATCATTTGTTACTTTTCAGATCCACATTAACAACTTTAAAGTTAGTGCAATCAATACAATATTGACAAAAAAATTATTAGAAGGTCTTCCCTATTAATGTAATTTCATATGCACCACTTAAACAAATCAAAAAGTTTAAAAAAGCTGTTTGAAGTGAATTGTAATTCAGATCCCCACAACTTTAAATTAGATGTATGATGGATTTTTCTTTCTTTTGAAACAGGTTTTGGTTGCTGCTTTCAGAAATCGTAATTTGCAGGTAAGTACAGAGCCCAACAAAGCTAATCATAGTGACTTCAAGTGCCTGGATAAAGCAGTCATTGGAGAAGAAGAGCATGGCAGCAAAGATCCCTGGAAAGCCTGCAGAGGCAGTCAAGTGGAAGAAGTGAAGCAATTAGCAAGAATGGTACCAGTGTGGCTCACTATCATCATCTACTCAGTGACTCTGGCACAGGGCGGCACATTCTTCGTGAAGCAGAGCAGCACAATGGACAGGAGCCTCGGCCCCCACTTCAGAATACCCCCTGCCTCCACTCTGGCCATAATAATCATCACCACTCTGATTGCAGTGAGCGCATATGACCGACTGCTGGTTCCATTTGCTGCAAGGATAACCGGCATGGAGCGAGGAATAAGCATGCTTCAGAGAATCGGGGCAGGATATGCGTTTGGAATCGTGGGAATGATAATAGGGGCCGTGGTTGAAACCAAGCGCCTAAAGATCGCACAAGCCCACGGTCTCATGGACAAGCCACACGCCGTGGTTCCGATGAGTGTATTTTGGCTTGTCCTGCCCAATGTAGTTTTGGGTATAGCAGATGCTTTTGCTCTGGTTGGTTTGCAGGAATTTTTCTATTCGCAAGTGCCAGACACCATGAGGAGCTTGGGTGTCGCTTCCAATTTGACAGCTGCCGGTATCGGAAGCTTTGTCAGCAGTCTTGTTATTCACATTGTTAACAGTGTTACCGGGAAGATGGGTCACAGGTGGCTGCTGGATAATCTCAATAGAAGTCGACTGGATAACTTTTACTGGTTGCTGGTTGCTTTGAATGCTCTCAATCTTCTGGCTTTTGTATTCATTGCGAGGAGATACAGGTATAAAAGCCTCACATAACGTGGGACTGAGGCGCAGGGAATATTATGAATTTAATATCTGAAGTAAGCTGATCTGTAACATGTTTTTCCTAATTGAGTATTTTAAATATAAATATTAGTTTAATTTTCATTATTTTTATATATAATTCTTTTTCATTAAAATTGTTTTTGAAATGTAACTTTTTAATTAAATTGTTTGAAAGGGAAAAATGATTAAAGAAAATTATCAATTGAATGTGGTTGAATTGATTTGATTAAGATTACATGTTAATTATTCATTATCATATAATTTTTTATTTTAGTTTATAAATAATTGTTTGAAATAGAAATAGTTATATATAATTTGAAGATAAATAATTTTTCAAAATTCTGAATCATATTGTCTACATATGCATTCTTGTCTTACTAGGACATGAGGATTAGAGTCACCCTATTGGTAATGAAATCTAAGATATACCCACTACGAATATGAAGTACAAATGGGTTCAACACCAAAATATAAGAAATGAAAGTAGAATCCACCACTGAAGTCATTGTCACTGATACTTTGCAATAAAAAAATTATATAACAGTATGCTACCAATTGCATCAACTCGCACATACAGCAACACATAGATCTTCCCTTGTCGGATTCGTATTCACTTCACATATACTTGCAATCAAGCATCACACAAACAATTGAGATTATCGGTCTTCTTATACTGCTTTATGCCAATAACCAAGTCGGCCTAAACCGATTTGAAATAGGTCACATCAAAGCATTTTTGCGGTGGTAAGTAATGAAACGTGGGTCACCTTGCTCAATATGAAATGCTTCGCACATATCAACACGCTACACAATCTCCTAGACCTTCAGTACCAACAGATACGATCTACACGTTATAATTCAAATGTATCGACCAAAGCACAATGAACACATCCAAGATAGGACCGAACAAAGACAAACGTTCCACTATATGCTGCACACTAAAAGAGACCAACATCGACATGAATAAGGATAAATATTTAAAGCACATCCTTCGGTGAACACTTCTACCGATACACCAAAGATAACCAAATCATAAATGAACCACATCTATACATCAGATATGTTGACATCAATGACAACAACAAGAATAACATCAACCTCACATTCTAACACAATATGATATCCTTGATACTCAATGGATGACACACTCCATTTTAAGGGAAGCTTTCTCTATCCTCAATCTCCCTAAGAACTTCATCATAAGGAGAACATGTTCTTTGATGTATCTTGGTCTAGTGGTTAGATAAATTAATGAATATTAATCCTAGAAGTATATATGGATCTATTTGAAATTTTGATTCTTTATTCACTCATTGTAATGCAAGTTGGAATATTTCTCTTCCTAACAATAGATGGCAGAAAATCATAGTAGATTTCTAGAATAATAGTATTCAAGCCAAATTATTATGCTTCAGGTGGTTGCTAATCCTTCAATGACTCCCTTATAAATATTTACATAATGAGGTTGATCTTTGTAGAATTTATAGGGTTCTAGGGACTATTTAGCATATATTTTTTGATTGTCATATAGCTAAAGAAATCTTGAATTTATTTTGTTCAACTCTTAATGGTTGGTCTAGTGAATGCTAACTAGTTTGAAATATTTTCTCGTAACATTAACAAACTCTTTTAGAAGTTGAACCACTTTTGGTGTATTAAATGTCTACTGAAATTTTATGGCTCATTTGGAAATATAGGAACAAGAGAAGATATCAAGGTAAGGTGAGGTCTCTTAATGAGTTTTTATAAGAAACTCATGATCTCTAATATCATTTCGAGTGATCCAAGATACCTAAAGGCAACTAAAGATAAATCAAAGTATATCTTGAAGACAACAATAGTAAACTTTGCAAGTGTTGAATCATTTTGTAATAGTCTAGTTTGGTATAGTGTACAGGCTTGCAATTCTCTATTTTTTATACTATGTCAGTTACAGTTTCGTAGGTTTTATTGCTTATGGTTTGATATGACAAAAAAACACTCCATATTTTTTATAATGCTTTATTACCTATATCTAACAAATAAAAATATATTGATGTGAAATCTTCATCTTCATAATACATTAGAAAAATTAATATAAAATATTTTTTTAAAAAAAATATTTGTAGTTCTTATAATGAAATATGAAATATGATTAAAAAAAATATGCAAAATCTATTTGCAAATTTTTAAGCTATATTAAATTATTATTAATTCATATAAAATCAACTATTAATTTTCTCTATATTACTACATAGATATACGAACCTTCTCTAAATGTACTTTTATCTTATTGAATCTTATTAAAAGTAATTTTATTACAAATCATCATCTTCACTAATTGTATTCAACTAATTAAACTATAACCTTTTGCCTAATCACTAAATATAACTTAATTGAATATTTAAATATATAAATTGTAACATTAATTTATTGCCAATAATAATTTACAAACAATTTAGTCCACCCGTTTTATAAAAATATTAAAATTATATAATGAATATATCTTTGCTTTTCCTTATTCTCTATCTTTATGCTTCACGTGGAATATAAACCTCCATCATTTTTGAAAGGTAAATTAACTCCATTCCAAAAGGAAAAGACGCTTTCACTTTAAATATGATAAACAGTAATCATGTTTTATTCCATATACGAGCAAGTTGATAAATTGCAGGGCCTGTATTAAGTCTTTTCGGTATTCTTATTCTGTATCATGGTTGGACGGTCTCGCACCATAATGACATGCATTTCTTTATTTAAAAAATATGCACAAGCCTGTCAGCCTTTATGTTTTATGTTTTATTGAGGCAAAATACAAGAGAAAATACAGTAAGGAAAAGAGATCATTATGGAAGCTGGGCATGGCATTGAGCATGATGAGAAAGAAAGGGAAAGTGAGTTGGTAAAAGATGGATCAGTAGATCTCAAGGGAACCCCTTTTTCCTATTCTGCAACTGGACGTTGGGCTGCTGCTTTCTTCATTATGGATGCTCTTTTTCTTTCCTTTTTCATATCCATACTCATCTTCTTGCGTGGGAGGCCCAAATACGTACACAAACTTCCTGCTGGGAGCCCAATCACTCGCATTGCTCAGGTCTGTCTTTCTATTACTTCGGAATAAAATTGTCCTGTCAATTTTAGGTTAAAATATCTCTGGTTGAGAATGAAATCATTCCATCAAATATATTAAACATTTTGCTTCGTAATATAATTATTAAGATCTTGTATTTAATACGACTTGTTGTAAATAGTCAATTTTTTTAAATTTTTTATGAATTCATTAAGAATCTTTCAACTTTACAATAAATCAAGATTCAATTGATAATCATAAAATTTTGAAAGTATTTTACTTTTAAAAAATATTAATTAAATATAAATTTTATAAAAATGACTCACTTATAATTTTATAAAAATGATTCAATTTATGATTTATTTGAAAACTCTAGTCTAATACATAAAAAATGATTCTCCATTATAATGTTAGTATATAGGACACCCAAGTACAAACACAAAGTTAGTGCTAAGTCTAGTCACTTGGGGTTGTTATGATGAATTGCAATATATATATATATATATTCTTCAGTTTAGACAAGATATTCTAAGTTTTGACTATTTAGATGGTTCATGTGAGTGAAATCATGGTAGCTTTTTCATTTGGGTCTATCTATTTATGTGATTTTAGATGAGTCATTTTAACAAGTCAAAACTTAGAGGGATTTGTTCAAGGCAAATTGCTTACTGCTTTATAAAGCATTATAATCAATCCTTTGGTTATTCATATACATCTCTATATATGATTCACATTTAAACAACATTCTAAATTTTGATTTGCTTAGGTGGCTCAATTCGAGCACGCTAATAAACAATCAAAGCTTAAAAGACTTTTCTCTTTAAGGTCCATTGCTTAGTTCTCCAAATTTTAAAATTGATATATAATTTATTTCAAAAGGAATTGTTAGGATGCATGGTAATAAAGGCATAGATTAATTAAGTGCACCTCTGGGCCAATCTACAATTTAGATGTATGATAGATTTTTACCTTTCTTGTGAAATAGGCGTTGGTTGCTGCTTTCAGAAACCACAATTTGTAGGTGAATTTAGAGCCTAGAAAACCCACTCATAGTGGCTTGAAGTGCTTGGATAAAGAAGCCATAGGGAAGGAAGAGCATGGCAAAAAATATCCCTAGAAATCCTTCACAGAGAGAGAAGTGGAAGACGTGAAGCAATTAGCAAGAATGGTTCCAATGTGGCTCAGAGTGATCATTTAATCTATAACTCTAGCACAGGGCGACACATTCTTCGTGAAATAAAGCAACATAATGGACATGAGCCTTGTGATTCAAGGCTACTGGTAAAAAAAATGAAAGAGAAACAATTATTGTACAATTTGAAGATAAATAAATTTTCAAACTAATAAAATACGTATTTTCGTAGTAGTTTGAATCACGTTCTATAGATATGTACTCTTGTCTTGGCACATGAGGATTTTACTTTTAGTGTATTTTTTCGAAGTTGAAGTGCTTCACAAATCATAGTGCATGTACTCTTGTTAACTGCTTAACTCTCTTGTTTTTTATTAGTTAAGCAGGGATAGGGCATTGATCCCTTATAGAAGATGAAACAACTTAAACCATAGAATCAAAAATACCTAATAGTGAGGGACCCCCAACACTGTATAAACCTAAAAATAATAGAACAACAACTCTTGCTAACGAAAAAACATCAACACCCACAACCAAAATCAAGATGACCAAAATATAATCATTTCAGTTGATAAATAGTCCATAAAAGTCAAAGTATTCATAGTACTACTGAACAAATTAACTAATCTAATCACCATTATAACTATTTTAAAATATCTATCATGGAGCACCATGCAATAAACCAAAGACAAAAAAGTCATTTTTCACTATACAACACCTCAATGAGGCTCAAGTCTCTTTCCAGCTCCTGCAGTGCCACCTCCCACATGTCTAGCTTGCCTTTTTGAATGCTTTTGTCTTTCATATCCATCCCGCCACCTATCTTCTTGAGCTATTTTTTAATCTTTGATTTTCTTATATAGGCACCCATGACAACCCTATTCATGATACTAGTAGCTATGTTGACCATGGAAGTGAGAGCCTTGTCACACAAGGTCTTCACTAAAGATGCAATACAATATCATGTGTGTTTATATTGGGCAGTTTAAAATGGAAAAAAAAGGGGCAATATATTGCTTAAATAGGGGGAGGGGGATTTTTTAGGGGTGGGGNNNNAAAAGTGGGGGTTATTGGAGGGGTGTGATAGAAACTGAATTTGGGGCACTATTTAAAAAAAATAGAGGGGATTCTCTAGTATGCCACAAATGCAAGTGCTATAATTTAGGTTGACTAAGTGAAGCCACTTGTTCCTTGTCAATGACAATAATTTTCTCATTAACCATTTTCTCTAGGCGGTCCATCATTTCTACCATATCCTGTATAGGATTGTCATCTTTAATAGTTTCTTTCTCAACGATAATAGGATTCTCCATGACGTCTTCCTCTTCTATAGACATCTCAACCTGCTCTCCCACTTTTATTTTATTTTTTGTGTCCCCCTCATTTTAAGAAAAAATAAGAGTCCTCTTCCTCCTAAGAATCATCTCACTCATAACAATTATATTTACTATATTCTTCATCATTAGAGTCATCCTGAGATGAAATAATCTCCCCCTCTTCCATAACAATATTTTTCCCCTTAGAAGGAGGGTCCTCAAGGGTTTTAGTCAAACAAAAATATCTTCTACTACCATATCAAGTATTGTTCTCTTCAATTTTTATGCCTTTGGCCTTATGCTTTTTAATTTCCTCAACATGCTCTAGTATAGTTATAGTTGATGACATGTAACTGATTGAATGTTTGATAATGTTAAGTTGAAGATAATGCAAGACATTAAATTAGTTAATGGTTTGTATTGTCATTGATGTCAATTTGATATTATCTGTATGGTCATGTACATAATGCCAAAGACTTCAGAGAATCAATGGAACAAAGGTTATGCTTTCAGCAATGCATAAAAGTCAAGTATTCACTAAGTGACAGACAACACTGATGGAGTGCACACCATCAAAAAAAGGCAAAGAAGAAAAGTCACAGTGATACCCAACAAGCAGAAGACAATGTTGCTTGAAGAAGCAAAACCATAGGATGCCCAACAAGTTGAAAATAGAGTTGCTCGATGAGTAAAAATCCAATGATTCTCGACGCACGGAGATCCTGAAGCTAAGTGGAGTCACACCGACAGAACTATTAGTTGTCACCAATGACTAATTGCTAAGTGGACCGATGAAATAGAGAGTTCAAAAAATGACAAAATATCTAGCTAGCAAGGGCTAAAGATAGACTTAACGATTTGTTTTCTTTGTTTTATTCGACCAGAGTTAAGTGATTGATTTAAAGATGATTTATACAGTTGGCATAAAGATAACTACAAGACAAATCAGGAGTTATGCTTTAAATCAAATTGGCTGGATTTTTTTTCACGCCAAAAATCAAGAAACAATGAATATCATGTCTATATAAGAGACAAGTTTAATTAATTTTTAAGAGAGAACATTCACGAAAAAGGGATTAAGGGGAGTGAAGAAAAAGAGGATGCTGAAGAGAAATTGATGAAGAACTACTTCATGTAGTACTGATCAATCAAGCTGAAGGAGAGCTAAGGAATTCTATAGACACCGACGAATAGTGAGCACAACATCACAGAGAAAAAAGTGTGGAGCATAAAATAATTGAATTGATACATTGATCAGAGAGGTAATGTACTTAAATAGATCTAAAAATATACAATTCAAGTTGCATTATAAATAGGTCATATTGTTTCAGTTTAACCATTGAAGCATCAAGTCTCTTGACAGACCAGGACTTAACAGTCTTCTATATATTGAGGTACATCCCAAGGACTGCCAAAAAGGTTGATTCATGAAAGTAGCATTGGATATGCCCGATGCTTATTGATGGTCTAAGAGAGAGGCTGATTCAAGGATGGAAACATTAGATGCCCGATACTAAGTGAAAACCTATATGTGTAAAATCCTCTAACAAGGTCACACCTAATAGTGTATTTGTAACCTTTAACAAGGTTGGCTCCTAACAGGGCTCACTTCAGAAGAGTGAAAATTTGGGGTACCGGTCCCAGTAGTTTTTTCCCTTAATAGGGTTTCCACGTTAAAATCCATGTGTTATATGTGTGTATGATGCATTTCTTTACTGTTTTGTATCTTACATAATTCATTCTAGATATATCGGTATACTCTGCATATTTACTATATTTCAGTAAATAGTTATACTACTTATCGGTAATCAAGGAGAATAAGGATAGACAAGGAAAACTGACAGATAGTTAATCATTATAAGTATTTCATGGCATGCATCTTGTAGGGACTTAATAATCTAAGGTTGATTTGATTGGTGGTTAATATTTGAAAGATAATTTTTTGTGGCCACTGATTCACCCCCCCTCTTAGTTATTACTAACAATTGGTATCAGAGCTTGTGTGCTTAGAAGGAAGGTTTCAAGACCTAAGCCAAAGATCACAAGATGAACAGACGAGATGTGCCCAAGTTGAACAAAGATAATTTTGCTTCATGGCATAGCAAGATAAGACTCCAGTTATCAAGAATTGGTAATAATGTTACTCAATTCCTAGAAACTAAATATGTGTTGCCCATAGGAGCACCAATAGTTGAACAAATGAGAGAGAAGCGTGAACATGACAGCATGATGATAGAGCTTGCTTCCTCACTCTCTGATGCTGAATTTGAAGATGTCAAAGAATGCAAAATTGCAAAGTAGATGTGGGAAAAATTGAAGCTTGTACATGGTGGTGACAAAAATGTTTTGAGAGCCAAGGCAGAAATCCTTGGAGGAAAGTTTGATGATCTCAAAATGAAAAAAGGAGAAAAAATCACTCAGTACAACACAAGAATTAAATAGGTAGTCAATGCTATCCGAGGAGTTGGAGGTGTACTAGAAGAAGATACAGTGGTAAGTAAAATTATAAGAACCTTACTACCTACTTATGCTATTAGAGTATCTGTCAATCAAGAAATGAGAGCAGTAGAAAATAGAAATGTTACTCTAGATAATTTAATTGGAAGACTGATTTCATTTGAGATGAATAACTTTGATAATAGTGTCTTACCAAACATAGAGTCTGCATTCAAAAATTCTATGAGAATAAGTAAATCAAGTCACAAAAACACTATGAGAAAAGATAGTGATAGTGAAAATGAAGAAGATGATCTTGATGAAATTGAAGCAGTTATGGCCAGAAGAATGCAGAGAGGCAAAGGTAAATTACCACTTGTTTGTTTTAATTGTGAAGAGATTGGACACTTTTCTGAAAGATGTACTAAGAGAAGAAAAGATGACAGAAGCAATAACAGATCTTTTGAGAAGAAGTCTGGCAGAAATGATTACGGAAGCTACCAACAATCAGAAAGAAGAGATACCCGAGACTATAAGGACAAAGGAAAGAAGGTCAGCTACCTAGAAAAATGCAAGGATGATGATACTGACATCGGATCTGATGAAGATATCGACATGGTATTTGTGGCTGTAAAAGATCGTTCAGATGATGATGAAGAAAGGTATGTAGAAACAACTCTCATATCTAAAATTAGCAAAAATAATGTTTGGATCATAGATAGTGGCTGCACTCATCATATGACTGGTGATAAGTAGAAGTTTGAGACTTTTGAATACTACAAGGGTGGATCAGTAAGAATGGGAAATGATACACCTTGTCCAGTTGAAGGTAGAGGAACAATAATGTTGAATAAACAGATAAAGTGTGAGAATTCTTATTGGGTAAATGGATTGAATTATAATCTATTGAGTGTTTCTCAGTTAAATATTTCAGGTCACAAAGTTGCATTTGAAAATAAGAAGGCAAAGATCTTCAACAAATCTGGAAATTTGATTGGTACCGGTGAACAGACTAAAGGTAACTTATTCTATCTGAATGATACTGACTCCACTTGTTTGATTGCTAAAAATGAAGACATATGGTTATGGCACAAAAGAGTGTGTTATGTGAACTTTGACAACATGATAAAGATTAGCAAAAAGAGAAATGTTAGAGGCTTACCGACGTTGACCAAGCCCGACAACATCATGTGTAAAAACTGTCAAAAAGGTAAAATGACAAAGTCTAGTTTCAAAAGAAAAACCCATACATCTAATGCAATTTTAGAATTAGTCCATATTGATTTATGTGGACCTATGAGGACAAAGAGTTATTAAATGGAGATATATATTTTATTCTCTTTGTTGATGATTACTCTAGAATGATGACAATTATGTTTCTAAAAGATAATTCAGAAGCATTTAAGATGTTTAAATGGTATAAGGCTATGGCAGAGAAACAAAGTGGTAAGGATCTAAAATATTTGAGATTAGATAGAGGAGGTGAGTTTATATCAAATGAATTCACTAACTTTTGTAATGAGCATGATATAAAGAGACAGATTTTTGCACCAAGAACACCACAACAAAATGGGATTGTTGAGAGAAGGAACATATCAATAGTTGATTGTGCTAGAACACTGATGATAGAAAAAGGCATCACCCAAATATTCTGGAGGGAAGCTGTCAGTACTGCTGTTTACACACATAACAAAGTACAATTAAAGAAAGACACCAACAAGACACCTTATGAGCTATGGTATGGATACACACCCATTTTAAGTTATTTCAAAAATTTTGGCAGTCAATGTTATATCTTAAAAGATGATAGAAATGGAAAAATTGACTCCAAGAGTGATGAAGGAATTTTTCTAGGGTGTTCTACGAAGAGCAAGGCTTACAAATGTCTAAACAAAGCCTCTAACAAAATTATTGAAAGTGCAAATGTAAAGATAGATAAATTTGCAGAAAAGAATGAACAAGAAAGCACTAAAGAACCAGAGGAATATAATAAGTTCACTTACAATGAGGAACCTGACACTCTACCCTACCAACAACGTAGAGCTCTTGAGCTACAAATCATTGCTCCTGAGCATCAGGCTGTAGATATCGACAGTCAGGATAATGATCAAGATAATGTGCAAGGTGATGAAGAACAAAATGAAGATCAAAATGATGATCAAGCTAATACACAAAGAGTTGTACCTGTACTTGCAAGATATGTAAGAAGGAATCATCCAGAGATCTAGATCATAGGAGATAAGAAAACTGGTACAAGAACAAGAAGTAAGTCTCTAAACTCAAGCTGTCTAATTTGTGAGTTTGAGCCAAAATTTGTCAATGCTACACTTGATAATGAAGAATGGATAAGTGCTATGAATGATGAGATTGAGAAGATTGAGAAAAATAAAACTTGGTCACTTGTGCCAAGAATAGATAACAAGAATGTCATCGGTACAAAATGGATATTCAGGAATAAATTGAATGAGAATGGAGAAGTCACAAGGAACAAAACAAGACTAGTGTGCAAGGGGTATGTACAAGAGGAAGGAATAGACTATGGAGAGACCTTTGCACCCATTGCTAGGCTAGAAGGAGTAAGAATATTACTTGCTTATGTTGCATTCAAAGTATATAAAATGGATGTCAGATCAACATTCCTAAATGGAATACTTGAAGAAGAGGTATACATTGAACAACCAAAAGGGTTTGTTCATCCAGACAAGAGGAAAATGGTATGCAGACTTCACAAAGCCTTGTATGGATTGAAATAAGCTACAAGAGCCTGGTATGAATGACTTCATTCCTATCTAATAAGTATTGGATTTGTAAGGACTAGTGAAAATAATAATCTTTATTTAAAGGAAGATACTGATGCTAACACTTTGATTGTTGAAATATTTGTTGATGACATCATATTTGGAGGCAATGATATGATATGAAAATCATTTGCAAATGAGATGAGAAAAGAGTTTGAGATGTCTATATTTGGAGAAATCAAGTTCTTTCTTGGTCTCTAGATCATGCAACAAGGAGAAGGTATTTTCATTACACAGTCCAAGTACATCAAAGAGGTCCTGAAAATATTCAAAATGGAAGAATCCAAACCAGTTGGAACACTGATGGCTACTAGATAAAAGTTGACAAAGGAGGACAAGACAACAGAGGTAAATCAGACTTTATATAGATCAATGATTGGAAAACTCATGTATGTTGTACACACTAGACCAAATATTTCACATGCAGTAGGAATTGTTGCTAGATTTTTTGCTAACCCCAGAGAATCACATATGACTACTGTGAAAAGAATTCTAAGATATCTGAAAAATACTGAGGAATTTGGGTTATGGTATAGAAGAGAAGGAAAATTTGAACTAAAGGTGTTTACCGATGCTGATTGGGCTAGAAATCTTGATGACCGGAAGAGCACAACTAGAGGAGCATTCTTTATGGGTGACATACTTGTCACATGGATTAGAAAGAAATAAGGATGCATCTCTCAGTCTACTGCAAAAGTAGAATATGTTGCTGCTGCTACAAATTGCTCAAATATTGTATGGATTAAACAGTTGCTGGAAGGTATGCATATGAAGATCTTAGAACCAGTGATTATCTATTGTGATAACACCAACACAATAAATATTTCCAAGAATCTAGTCATGTATGCTAAGACTAAACACATTGCTATCAAGTATCATTATTTGAGAGAACAAGTTCAAGAAAAAGAGGCGATACTTGAGTATGTGCAATCAAAAGAACAATTGGCTGATATCTTCACCAAGCCACTGCCCAAGGATACATTTGAGTACTTAAGAAAGAGACTAGGGGTCAAACCCTTGTCTAACAGTCAGTAAAATGATTCAAGGCTGGATCAACATAAATATTATCAAAATATCAATCATGTTGATGCAGACAAAGAGATGAACTTCAAAAGATACATCTATATACTGATAGGTATATATCAGAATCAAGCACTAGAGCATATTGTTGTATTTCTGATAGATAAGGGAAATTCAAGGAATATATTATGGATAGGAGAAAAATGATTGCTTGACATGAATATCAGATAATTGTAAAATATTTTGTTGGCATTGCTATCAAAGGGAGAGAAATTATCCATATTATTACATCCTTTAGGAAAAAGAGAGATAAATTACCCATCATCAGACTACTCCAATATGGAGAGATGATAATCTAAAGGAGAGAAAATTGTATGAAAGATGATTATACAAAGGGAGAGTTCACTAGTAGAATTTGACAAATATATGATTAAGTGACTAAAAATTTTAGTCACGTGACTAAAAGTTTTAGTCACATGACTAAAGCTGATCATATTTAGAAAATAAATGACTAAGTAAGTGACCAATTTGGTCATCAGGTAAAATCACAACTAAAATGACTAAATAAATGACCAATTTGGTCATCGAGTAAAATGACTAAATAAATGA
>MU224468.1:31185-57257 GCA_018584345.1 Thuja plicata
TAAATGACTAGATTAACAAAATATACGACCAAATAAATGACTAAATAAACTACTAAATTAATGACTAAATTAACCAAATATACAACCAAATATATGACCAAATATATGACTAAATAAATGACTAAATAAACGACTAAATTAATGACTAAATTAATGACTAAATAATTAAATAAATGACTAAATAAATGACCAAATCAATGACCAAATTAATGACTAAAATAATGACCAAATAAACTATCAAATGACCAAATAAATGACTAAATATATGACCAAATCAATGACCAAATAAGTGACTAAATTAATGACCAAATCAATGACCAAATTAATGACCAAAGCAATGACCAAATTAATGACTAATTTAATGACCAAATAAAATACCAAATGACCAAATAAACGACCAAATAAATGATTAAATATAGGACCAAATAAATGACTAAAATAGTTTAGTCATAAATTTGGTCACGAGATAAATGACCGGCAATAAACTACCAGTGGTCACGTGATCAAATTTGGTCATTTATCTATAATTTTTGGTAGTTTATTTGGTCATATATTGTTATTTTTGTACTAGTGGTTGCTGACAAGAGAAAAAGACATCACAAGAGAGAGAACAGATAAAATAGACAAATTGACACAAGCAGAGGACTCAACACATCAGAAGACAAAGAGCTATAAGAATCAAATCTAAGCTAAAATAGAGCTTACCAGAGTTCAGAGATTTATCGGTTATCAAACAAAAAGATTGGTAGTTTAATGAATCTCAACAATTGTATTTTATATTCTATTAGAAATAGTATAGTGTGACAATATAGTATGTTGCCATCAATGCCAAAGGGAGAGATTGATGACATGTAACTGATTGAATGTTTGATAATGTTAAGTTGAAGATAATGCAAGGCATTAAACAAGTTAATGGTTTGTATTTTTGTTGATGTCAACTTGATATCATCTATACGGTCATGTACATAATGCCAAAGAATTCAGAGAATCAATGGAACAAAGGTTATGCTTTCAACAATGCATAAAAGTTAAGTATTTACTAAGTGACAGACAACAAAAACAGAGTGCACACCATCAGAAAAGGCAAAGAAGAAAAGTCACAGTGATACCCAATGAGCAAAAGACAGTGTTTCCTAATGAAGCAAAACCACAGGATGCCTGACGAGCTAAAAATAGAGTTGCCCGATGAGTAAAAATCCAATGATGCCTGACGAACAGAGATCCCAAAGCTAACTGGAGTCACACCGATGGAACTATTAGTTGTCACCCATGACTAACTGGTAAGTGGACTGACGGAATAGAGAGTTCATAAAATGACAAAATATCTACCTAGCAAGAGCTAAAGATAGACTTAACTAGTTGTTTTCTTTATTTTATTCGACCAGAGTTAAGTGATTGATTTAAAGATGATTTGTACAGTTGGTATAAAGATAACTATGTGACAAATCAGGAGTTATGATTTAAATCTAATTGGCTAGATTTTTTTTCATGCCAAGAATCAAGAATCAAGAAATAATGAATATCATGTCTATATAAGAGACAAGCTTAATTCATTTTTAAGAGAGAACATTCACAAAAAATGGATTAAGGGGAGTGAAGAAAAAGAGGATGCTGAAGAGAAACTGATGAAGAACTACTTCATGTATTACTGGTCAATCAAGCTGAAGGAGAGCTAAGGAATTCTGTAGACACCGACGAACAGTGAGCACAACATCAAAGAGTAGAAAGTGTGGAGCACAAAAGAATTGAATTGATACATTGATCAGATAGGTAATGTACTTAAATAGATCTGAAAATCTACAATTCAAGTTGCATTAGAAACACGTCATATTATTTCAGTTTAACCATTGAAGCATCAATTCTCTTAGCAGAGCAGGACTTAACAATCTTCTATATATTGAGGTACATCCCAAGGAGTGCCAAAAAGGTTGATTCATGAAAGTAGCATTGGATATGCCCGATGCCTATTGACGGTCTAAGAGAGAGGCGGATTCAAGGATGGTAGCATTAGATGCCCAATACCAAGTGACAACCTATATGTGTAAAATCCTCTAACAAGGTCACACCTAATAGTGTGTTTGTAACCTTTAAAAGGGTTGGCTCCTAACAGGGCTCACTTTAGAAGAGTGAAAATTTGGGGTACCGGTCCCAGTGGTTTTTTTCCTTAACAGGGTTTCCACATTAAAATTCATGTGTTATATGTGTGTGTGATGCATTTCTTTACTATTTTGTATCTTACATAATTCATTCTGGATATATCGGTATACTCTGCATATTTACTATATTTTGGTAAATAGTTATACTGCTTATCGGTAATCAAGGACAATAAGGACAAACAAGGAAAACCGAAAGATAGTTAATCATTATAAGTATTTCATGGCATGCATCTTGTAGAGACTTAATAATCTAAGGTTGATTTGATTGGTGGTTAATATTTTAAAGATAAATTTTTGAGGCTACTGTTTCACCCCCCCCCTTTTTAGTTATTACTAACAATAGTAACTGTTATCAAATTTTTCATGAATATTCAAATTTTGATAGGTGGGGTTAAATGAGGCTCCCACAAGGGTAGAGCCTAGCCTGTGCCAAAGATTTGGTAATTTTTTTGGTCATTTTTGTGTATTGAATATCTTTTTTAGTCTTACTGTTTGCCTCTTTCCATGCAATTATGTCTGAAATGTCTAGATTTGATTAAGTTTTAGGGTTTCCTGTTTGGCCCTATGTATCTACCATGACCCCTTTGAAATTATGGAGGAAATTTCATGTCTTTATGACCTTTCCTCCTTTCTCTACATCCTTTATGTCTCTGCTCTGAGAAACCCTTAAAATTTGGAAGGGATGACTGTTATAATTTGAAAAAGCGACCGTTGTAATAAAAATCCTAGCTATCTTATGTTTTCATTACCTTTTCCGATCACTTAAAATTTTGAGTTTCCCATGTGCCTTTTATCCCATTCGTCAGTCACGGTATCGCTTCATGTTCTATGTTTACTCTTTTACTTCACGCGATTAAGCAACTAATACCTCAGTCAGGTTATCGCTTGTTTAAACCTTGAGTTGGCAAATCTTCATGAGATCCCGCAACCCTTTATACTTCCTAAACCATGGTCAAACTTTAGTCTATGATAGGTTACTATTTCCCCTTTGGTCACCAAGTCTCGATATAAATAGGGTTTACCCCAAATATCATGAGATTAAGGGAGAGCCGTCGGATGAAAGAATGAAGGGATTAACGATAGTTGAGTGATCGCCTGATCTCATTCAAAAGGTCAAACATTTCTCCCAATTACGTGACTGAAGGGATAGTCACGTAGTATCTTGATTTAAAAGTAAAGGATGTCTGATGTGGCAATACAATTGGCACATTGTCAGAACTGATCAAGCAAAAAGAAACCAGTGCAAGGTTGACAAGTGGCAGCATGGACCTGAGCCTTCATGGTCAGTCGGGGGATCACTAGTCAAGGTGTGAATATGTCAAATGTTCATGTGATAAGGAGATTTCCTTAGTCGCTAGGTCTCAAAGACAAAGGATATATTCCATAGTGATTGGGAGATCTAGCAAGTGTCGTTCGATCAAAGCCAAGATCTACGACAGTCACAGGGTCGCTAGATCTAAGTTGAGGTTAATGAAAACTCAGGAGACCAAGTGACTTAAAAGGCAAAGATAACTGTGGTCAGCTGGCGGTTAAGGGTAAGGACAAAATGTGGGCTAAGCAGGTAAAAGACAAAGAAAATATGATCCAACAGTTCTCATTTAAAAGGAAACAAGGTCTCAACCTCGACCGCCTAATGAAAGAAAAGGATGGTGCTACAATGATAGTTTTGATTTTTAAAATATCTTTGCAGATCAGATTTGAACAGTAATGGTGACCGACTGGAAGAAGTTAGATGGATAAGGGGTGACCTTTCAGGAGAAGTAATGGCTAAGTCAATTTTTTTTTGAAGGGGCAATCTGATTTTTGGAAATATTCTCTATGAATAGTAAAGGCCAAATTGACCCAAACATGGCTTCCTAATCAGATTTCATTACGTGTATTTTGACTAGTCTTCTTTCATATTAGATTCACTGGCCTTTCTCAGATATTTTCATTATAACAAAGCTACTTTTCAAAGATGTGTCTGATCTTTGATAGATAATCTTAGAGTTTCTTCTGACAGATGGGACAGTTAGGGTTTCTATTGTTCAAAGTAAACATATTGTAATGTAACCCTAATCATTTTGGACTCCAAGCCTACGTGCTGGGGAGTATATATATCAGTTTTGGGAGCTTTTAAAGAGGAGAGTTTTCCTTGCTTAGAAGTTATCCATGAAATTTGTTTGCTCTCTGACTTTTACAGCCTGTAATCTTTCATTGATATTCAGATATTACAAAGGCTTTTTGTGACATTTTCTCTTTCCCTGGTCTTTCTTGTCTGAATTTCTCTTACTGAATTAGAATATATTGAATGATTTTTAAGAGAAATATTGGAGTTCCTGAGCCCTCTTTCTTTTTGCAATAGTGTGTACTACTATGGATGATCTGATTTAGATGAGTTTGAGGATATCCTTCGGTCCCCTGTCATTTTGTCTCATTCCTATGCCTAATTGCAGAACTGGATGTTTGTTTGTAGGTCCTAGTCCGTGTCTAGTTCATAGTGAATATGCTATTGTTTGTGAAATTACTTCTTTCCCTGAATAGCCTCTGTTTATCTCAGACCTCTCTATAAAATACTTATGCAAGCCTATCTAGAAGGTTGTGTTCTATTAGATCCGAGGTTTCATGCTGAGATTAGTTAATATGTTATCATTCAAGTTACCTTTGGTGTATCACCTAGTAGGATAATTTGCTTTCGGTTATTTCTCTTTCATGCATTCCTTCTACCCATTTTCCCTCAAGAATTTACTTTTATGTCAAGAAGAAAATTAGGGTGACATATCAAGAGGAACCAACCTAGAACCTGGAGGTCTTGTGTCGGTTAGCAAAAGGTCCCACAACCTTGAGATAATTCCCATGTTACACTAGATTACCAAGACTACGAGAGCTTGGGTAAGGGTGCAAATCTAGGTTTATAACAATAATGGTGTGCCTGTTGGGACAGGAGATAAAAGAAATAAATTCATCTCTCTAAGAGCATACTAGTTTGTAGGATCAAATACAGACCAGGAAGTGGTCATTTTTAGCATACCCCACCTTGTCTACCAGATACCAATTCTGGCATGCCCGGTGGGACTCCATAAAGAATTTTATCTTGCAAGTCATGCATCACTGATATGCTGATGACATGATTCAGGCCTAGAAGAGGTCATTCTGTTGCATATCTGGTGACTCCAAAGGTCTACTGGTTTCAAATATCAAAGTACTGGTATGTTCCAAGTTTTTACATATTTTAAAATTCTAGCTAACTATATGAGTAGACATGTCAAGTTACTATGGACAGTTAGGTTACTCTCCTTCTTATTATGATAATAGTATTCAGTGGGCTAGTCATCAACCATACCAAAGCCCTCCAAGGCCTACTTTTACCCCAAGCTTCCATACTATTCAAGGCCACCAATATATCCAACATGCCCCAAATGATTATGCTCTTGTGAGAGATTATGAGCAAGCCCTCCAAAGAGAATACCCATGGGCACTAAAGGCACAAAAAGAGATGCTAATGCATGAGAAGATAGCTCACCATGCTTACCTCCCACCCCCCCTTCTCATCCCATTTGGCAGCAGCCTCAGACCTCAGATTTTATGAGAGAACAAGAAAAGATAAAGGCTAAAACACTTGATATGATCAAGCAAATATTTGAGATAAAGAATTCGCAGCAAGATATGGAAACTCAAGACTGTGAGAAAAAAGATATGGAAACTTGAGGCTATTTTCAAGGTTCAACCCCCTACCACCAAGAAATGACCTTGCAAGCATATATCCCTGAGATTGGGATGCTTCAAGGGAAGCGAATTGAAGAGAGGCTCAATCGCCAAGCTGAAATTATGTAAGCAAAGTTGAAAGTTCAAATTGCTGAAAGGGAAGCCCTTAGGCCCGAGATGCCAAGTTGGAGGGCTCATTTTCTCCCATATTCCAGGCATGAGGAACCTAAAAGGGATTCATTTCCAAGCTTCAAGAACCTTCTTGAATCATAGAAGCCAACAGAGCACTTGCTGCCGCCTCTTGAGCATCAACAACCTGGATAGGTGGTTGCAACAATGGTGGCCCCAAAGGAGCAACACAAAGATGGTATAGGCTTTGAATTACCAAGTCTTAGGGAAGATATGCCTTCTATGTCTTTCCTTAAGCCTCTTCAACTACATATTCCAAGCTTTAAGGAAAATGCTTCTATCCAAGAACCTATGATCAAAAATCAGTCCACTAATCTACAGGGGTAGTTTGTCCAAGGAAATGATTCATCCCAAGAGACCTCTATTGTCTCTCAGGGTGATGAAATTCTATGGAAATGGCCATCTCTGCCTCTTGGTTGTTGAATTCCAAGCCTTTGCAAGGGTACTAGCTTAGTATCAAGGCAGGAGCTTGTGGTAGATGAGCTTCTATGTGATGATGCAAAAGAGATGATGTCAGAGACCTCAAAGCTCAATGAGGACTGTGATGAACTTGGATAGAAAATTGAGAAGGTGGAGATGGATATTCAAGATGATATCTTGGTGAACCTATTTGAGGAGCTACCCATCTTTTTTGGTGGGGAAGCAGAGACTATGTCATTTCTTATGACTAAAAATCAATCAAGGAAAAAGGTGCAACATCAACAGATGGTGGATATCAAAGAAGATGACATGACTTTTGTGGATGAGCTGCCTAATTTCATTGAGCAGGATGATGAAGTGATTTTCATAACTACCCCTACAAATTTGCAGCAGCAAGAGGAGAACATTGACAAAGGCTTTGAAGAGTATCATTTTTCAAAGATCATAGGGATTTTTTGTGAAGGGATGAATGATGAACCCCTATTCCTTGGAGTGGGAGTTCAGAGTTGTGTGCCTGTCGTAGAAGATCCATTTTTGGATTTTTCTCTTTCAAGGAATTTGTCACCTAAGAAAAATTGGAGCCAATTTCAGATCTTCAGGATCTTGACAGCTTTGATGAGATTTTGGCCAGTTTAAAGGAAGAAGATGACAGTTTTTTGACCATTAAGGAGGAGATGACATGGCTTCCCATAGTAAAAGAGGACAACGATGAAGAAAAGGAAGATACCAGAAAGAAATTTCCTACCTTCAAAATCTCAAGGGGCTTCCCTATCAGATACCTAGCCCAAATGGAGTTTGCTGAGGTACCTTCACATGATCAGATTGAGGTAAGTGAATCTGATCTCATTTTTGTAGAGGAAACTTATTATTGTTTGAAAAATCTATACATGCCTCATATACTTGTAATTGTTCTTATGCATGTACTGCAAAGTGTTTTAAACATAAATGGTAGCTACTTTAACAATCCAGTGAATGGTTATGTTTAACCAAGTTTGTTTCACTGGTTAGCTTAGGGTAGATTAGATTTCCTACCTTTTTTCAAAGCTTTCTAGTCTAACTTCCCAGCTTTTCAAGAAGTGCCCATGCACATAAGTTTTTCTTCAGATTTTTTTCTCTATTAGAAGAAGGTTTTGTTCACAGAAATGACTCCATGCCCAATGGAATGTTTCAGAGGCCACTGGTTTCTATGTTTAGCGGGCAAACATCTAGTAGAAATTTCCAAAATGTTATCCAATTTTTCATGACTATTCAAATTTGGACAGGTGGGGTTAAATGAGGCTCCCACAAGGGTAGAGCCCAGCCTATGCCAAAGATCTGGTAATTTTTTTGGTCCTTTTTGTGTATTGGATATCTTTTTTAGTCTTGTTGTTTGTCTCTTTCCATGCAATTATGTCGGGAATGTCTAGATTTGATTAAGTTTTAGGGTTTCCTATTTGGCCCTATGTATCTGCCATGACCCCTATGAAAGTATGGAGGAAATTTCATGTCTTTATGAACTTTCCTCCTTTCTCTATGTCCTTTATGTCTCTGCTCTAAGAAACCCTTAAAATTTGGAAGGGATGACTGTTATAATTTGAAAAAGTGACCATTGTAATGAAAACCCTAGCTATCTTATGTTTTGTCATTACCTTTTCTGATCACTTAAAATGCTGAGTTTCCCATGTGCCTTTTATCACATTGGTCAGTCACGGTATCACTTCATGTTCTGTGTTTACTCTTTTACTTCACGTGATTAAGCGACTAATACCTCAGTTAGGTTATCGCTTGCTTAAACCTTGAGTTGGCAAATCTTCATGAGATCCTGCGACCCTTTATACTTCCTAAACCATGGAAAAAATTTAGTCTATGATAGGTTAGTGTTTCCCCTTTGGTAATCAAGTCTCATTATAATAAGGGTTTACCACGATTATCATGAGATTAAGGGACAGCCGTCAGATGAAAGAATGAAGGGATCAACGATGGTCGGGTGATCGCTTGATCTTAGTCAAAAGGTCAAACATGTCTCCCGATTATGTGACTGAAGGGATAGTCACGTAGTCTCTTGATTTAAAAGTAAAGGATGTTTGATGTGGCAATACAGTTGGTGCATTGTCAGAACTAATCCAGCAAACAGAAACTAGTGCAAGGTTGACAAGTGACAGCATGGACCTGAGCCTTCATGGTCAGTTGGGGGATTGCCAGTCAAGGTGCGAATATGTCAAATGTTCATGTGATAAGGATTTTTCCTTGTCGCTAGGTCTTGAAGACAAAGGGTATATTCCGTATTGATCAGGAGATCTAGCAACCGTCGTTCGATCAAAGCCAAGATCTACAACAGTTGCGGGGTCACTAGATCTAAGCTGTGGTTAATGAAAACTCAGGAGACCTGGTGACTTAAAAGGAAAAGATAACAGTGGTCAGCTGGCGGTTAAGGGTAAGGACATAGCACAGGCTAAGCAGGTCAAAGACAAAGAAAATATGATCCGACGGTTCTCATTTAAAAGGAAACAAGGTCTCAACCTCAGCCGCCCAATGAAAGAAAAGGATGGCTTCACAATGACCATTTTTATATTTTAAAATATCTTTGTAGATCAGATTTGAACAGTAATGGCGGCTGACTAGCAGAAGTTAGATGGATAAGGGGTGACCTTTCAGGAGAAGTAATGGCTAAGTCAATTTTTTTTTTTAAAGGGGCAATCTGATTTTTGGCAATATTCTCTGCAAATAGTATAGGCCAAATTGACCCAAACAGGGCTTCCAAATCAGATCTCATTACGTGTATTTTAACTGGTCTTCTTTCATATCAGATTCATCAGCCTTTCTTAGAGATTTTCATTATAACAAAGCTACTTTTCAAAGATATATCTGATCTTTAATAGATAATCTCAGAGTTTCTTCTAACATATGGGACAGTTAGGGTTTCTATTGTTCAAAGTAAACATATTTTAATGTAGCCCTAATCATTTTGGACTCGAAGCCTGCGTGCTAGGGAGTATATATATCAGTTTTGGGAGCTTTTAGAGAGGAGATTTTTCCTTGCTTGGAAGTTATCCGTGGCACTTTTTTGTTCTCTGACTTTTACATCCTATAATCTTTCATTGATATTCAGATATTGCAAAGGATTTTTGTGACATTTTCTCTGTCCTTGGGCTTTCTTGTCTAAATTTCTCTTACTAAATTAGAATATATTGAATGATTTTTCAGAGAAATATTGGAGTTCTTGAGCCCTCTTTCTTTTTTCAATAGTGTGTACTACTATGGATGATCTGATTTAGATGAGTTTGAGGATATCCATCAATCCCCTGTCATTTTGTCTCATTCCTATGCCTGATTGTAGAAGTGGATGTTTGTTTGTAGGTCATAGTCTGTGTCTAGCTCATAGTGAATATGCTATTGTTTGTGAAATTACTTCTTTCCCTGAATAGCCTCTGTTTATCTCAGACCTCTCTACGAAATACTTATGCAAGCCTATCTAGAAGGTTGTGTTCTATTAGATCCAAGGTTTCACACTTAGATTAGTTAATGTGTTATGATTCAAGTTACCTTCGGTGTATCACCTAGTAGGATAATTGGTTTTCAGTTATTTCTCTTTCATGCATTCCTTCTACCCCTTTTCCCTCAAGAATTTATTGTTATGTCAAGAAGAAAATTAGGGTGACATATCAAGAGGAACTAGTCTAGAACCTGGAGGTCTTGTCTTAGTTAGAAAAAGGTCCCACAACCTTGAGACAATTCCCATGTTACACTAGATTACCAAGACTACGAGAGCTTGGGTAAGGGTGCAAATCTAGGTGTATAACAGTAACCACTTTGTTAATTGAGGGCATATTTAGTTTTTTCCTTGGAGGGACGAGAAGATCTAGAGGGGGTTTTATCTTCTTTTGGGTAACAATTAAGAGCTCATTAACCTAGTTCAAGTTAAAAAAAAGTATCCTTTTGTTTCTTTTTGGAGGAAGCAAGGGCATTTGCAGGCGAATTAGCCAAAGTAAGCCTTCTTGGGTCCACACTTTGAGCTTGAAAGGAAGAGGAAGGGACACAAGATTGATAAAGAGGTGAAGGACAATGAGCATGATGCTCTAGTGGCATAAGCTTCAAATGAGGGTCCATGTCTAGGGCGTACCTGTAGAGGGCCATTATTAGACCTGGGTAGAGTAGGGGAAAAGCTCCACTATCTATGCTCTATTGTAGAGATGGAAATAGAAAAAGGAACATTAATTTTTTTTCCTATAAAAAAAATGTTTTAGAAAGGGAAAATGATAATTGTGCACAACCATAAACCTACCCTCGAAGCAAAATTACCACATTATATGGAGACTAAATAAAGCATAAAAGTTGGGGGAGGTTCTAACCTATCATAACTATTTTGGAACCTTTTAAGACAATCTTCACTCTCCAAAAACTTGTTTAAGAATCTCTTGATGGAAATACAATATGGGAAAGCAAGATACTGAGAGGGGGGGGGGGGGGAATCAGATCTTAAACTTCTATNAATATGGGAAAGCAAGATACTGAGAGGGGGGGGGGGGTGAATCAGATCTTAAACTTCTATCATTTAAAAAAAAATTGATCCACAACCATGCATAAATATAATTGAACTATCAATCAGTAGTATCCATGACAGTAAATAAATAACTCAAGACAATAGATTTTGGTAACCCAGAAACCCAATAAGGTAAAACTAGGGTGGGGATGACACCCACAAAGATCTTCACTATTGTAGCAATAAATTGTGCCTGTTAGGGCTACAAATTTTAATTACAATATGAAATCTACCTGGTTAAAGGTCTGCCCGGTTAAGAGCTTTAGATCATTACAATCTACCTTGTAAAAGGATTTAAACTTACAACAAAGTAAGTACTCGGCTAAGAGATTTAGAAAGGTCTGTTAGAACACTCTGTTAAGAGATTTCACCTGATAGACTTGTTAGAATGTCTCAAGAACTAATCCTTCGTTATGCACTCTGATGTTGATAATGAATCTTCTCTTTCCAATACCTTCTCTGATCTAATAATCTGATATGTATTAACTCTGTTGTTCACTGCTCTTTCACTCTACTAGATATATACTTCTTCTATCAAAATAACCCTTCGTACATCTCTCTGTACGCATAAACCTTTTCTCACACCTACATAATTAGGGTTTAAGAAGCAATCTTAATATACTTCGTGAATTTGGTGATTAGATCTAGATCAACAATCAAGATCAAAAGCTTATGCCACTTAGGCATTTCAATTTTTTGATTGGCTCCATGCCACGCATTGGGATCAAATAATTAATGCATAATTAACTCCATTGAAATCATTAAATGCATGATAAAGTTGGCCCAAAATGGTTTACCTTCAAGTTTGTGTCATTCCAAACATATATGTCAAAATTGTCTTGCTTGACACATTTTAACTCTGGCGCTCGGCATGAACATGCTCAACTATTGCTTGATCTCCTAGTCACTTGGAAATCACTATCTTCTCAGCAATGACTATGACGGATTTCTCGGCCTATACTGGATATCTCAGCTGTAGTGATGACCGACTAACCTGCCTGGATAAATGACTATGTGTGGGACACTAATGATTAAAAAAACTTAGAGATCAAAAATCTCCCCCTTTGATATTAGTGGCAAAAACACACTTATCATTTCTTTACATTCACCAAATTTTTCCAAAGTACAAAACGTACTCCCCCTAAGATTATACTTCATACTTACATAATATACATGCCTTACAAAATATTATGCCTGATTCTGCACATCTTTATCCATTTCCTTAGTTAATTCCCCCTTGTTTTTGTCACTGATAGATGTAGGGGTTAAGTTATACTTATCCAAAAATGACTTATGAAGCTGTAAAGTTAGTGCAAACGTTGTATCCCAACTATCTTTAAAAAATGTCATGACTTGTATCTTAATTTCTAGCTCGAAAGCTAGACTTACCAAACTATATGTTGTAGAGAGATGAGGATCCCTCTTGACTAGTTCATTTATAGCTGTAAGTTCCTTCTGTATAACCTCCATATGAGGTATTAAGACAGTCTAAATAGTTATTAAATTTGCTCTTATTCTGATAATAAAGTTGTTATTGCTGCAGATGTCTCATCAATGTTTACTTCATAAGGTAATGGCCTTAGCCATGATACCATCGGCACTACTGCCTGCACATAGGTGTAATCTATGTCTACTAGGAAACAAACAATCTCAAAAAAAATTTCAACTAGTGAACTGGGAATTCTACTCCTTAATCTCATATTTTTTCTTGAATTCCACAAAATATGTTCCCATAACATTGTCAAAATTATCACCTAATTGCTGAATAAATGCATTGATTTGCTGAGTGATAGGTCTGTTTGTTTTCCACACTATGTTTCCAAAAGAAGGAAATGTATTTTGTATGTGGAAAAATATGCAGACAAGTAGAGATCCAAACTTACATACTGAATTCTTTTCTCTTCTAATTGAAGAAAGGTTCTTAGCCAGTTGCATTAGTTGAAGCTCAACAAGGTCATAAGTATGATCCTTCTTTATAATTTTCCAAGCCTAGTCAACTGCAATGCAGGGAACACTATCCAGTTGGCTTCATTGATAGAACTTATGAGATATAACCCTCACTACAAAATCCAGCTCCAAATCTGTAATCGTGGATATCATCATCCCTCTTTTGTTCCAAACTACTCCAGTGAGTTCTTCAATGTTTTCCTTACTTTGGCATTTCATAGTTTTCTTCATGCTTAGAATTGGATAAACTGTTACTCGATGAATGATCTCCCTTGTTATCTTAACTGGTCCATTTTCCAGCCATATGTTCATGTCATGCACACGACTCAAAACAATCTTGATCCATTCCACTCTAAATTCTCTTGGAAAGTCTAGGGTACAAGTTAACCCTCTCTTGGCTAGGTGTTTGTGTTCATCTTTTAGGGCTCCGTCAAAGCATAATTTATTGTAAGATGCTCGCAACTCATGATCACCAACTTCACTTATCTTACCTATTTAGCATGACCTTATATCGTGGATCATAAGTATCTTCAGTGGAATTGACAATAGGGCTCTAGTCAAATTACCCTTGATAGTGATCTCAAGAACTGCATAGAAATTAGGAGGCGCACAGGTGTCGCTCCTTACCAATTGAACATTTAAAAATTCCTTTTCCATTCTCTTTTCTAGTGTAGAAGAACTTGTGGCCATTTTCACCAAAATTTAGGGTTTCAAAGATCACGAATAGAGTACCTCAACAAGTAACAAAATCCATGCTTTCCACAGAAAGGGTTACCGACGACATGCTATAGAAATCTTCAAAAATATTTGCTGAGTTCAAGTTCACAAATGCACAATCGCTCTTACAAAATTCTTAATCACATGGTTAGAAGAAATGAAATAGCTCTTCCCTTTATATAGGCTCCAACAGTCAAAAGTTAGGTCAGCATTAAATTTTCTTTACATTGAGTGAGTGCCAAACAACTGTCCTTGATCGACTCACAAAATTCACTTGTCAGTTGGTCACCAAACAAAACTTACTCGACATACATTAGAAATATATTGATGCTCGACACCTATAGTACATTTTGACTTTGCTCACTATATAACTTAAATTATGTCTTGATGCAGCTTAACATATGCAGATATGGACTTTTGCACTTTTATATGTTAGGAACTGATAAAAGATATAAAATATAAACACACTTCCTTACATACCTTTCTTTGCTTAATTAGTGATGGTGGGATCACCTGATCCATTAAATTGGGTGACCTTGGCTTCAGTAGCTTCACTTCTACTAGTTTCTACTCCTTATCCATGTCTAGTTCATCTGTGCTCTAATCTACTCAATAGTAGGAGCAGGTACCCTTGTTTTGCAATCTCTCCTAGTATGACCAATTTTCAAACAGTTATAACAAACTAGGCTTCCATTCATCCAACTCTTAGGTTAACCTCTGAAGTGTGTCTCTATGTAGTTTTCTGGAACATGTAAATACTCCCCATAGTAATGATAGTTATGCCATGTGTTATAATCCCAATTGTAAGTGTTACCCTTCCTTGCTGCTTTTGCTTGTGTCTTTGATGTTCATTTTTTTTTAGCATTAGATCTGCAATCTTGTGCTCTATGCCCACATTTTTGACAGTTGTAACAATTCCCATTGAATCTAGGTGTGGGAGGTGCATTTTTTTCCTTTGCCCAACATTCATGTGCTTGATGTCCAAACTTCTTACAGTTAAAGCAATGACCATTGAACTTAGGTTTAGGATTGGACTTACCATTCTTGCTTCGATAGATGTTTTCTATGTGTCTTGATTTTCCACAGTGATGACATACATGCTTGTTGTTCTTTTTCTTTGCACTCCTCCTTTCACCAGTCTTAGATGATTATCCTTTCTCAGTAGATGTATGTTGTTCAGTGTGACCTAATCCAGAAAAATCTTTAGATCTCCTTGATGCTTCCATCAAGTTTTCAAAATGAGTCAAGGCTTCATTAGGTCTATTCAATCTTTTATTCAGTTGTTTCTCAGATCTCAATCCATCTTTCAATTGACTGTTCTCATATCTCAAATTCACAATTTCCATGTATTTCCTACTGATCTTCTGATTTGCAAGTAGCAGTTGACTCACCATATCAACCTGATTTTTTGTCATTATATGTACTTCATGTTTTCATCAAGTCTGGCAGTCATCATTCTTTTGTCTTCTTCAGCCATAGCTTTGTCATCTTCAACTTTCTTCTTTTGTTTCACTACTTCACATAGTCTTACTGTCTACATTTCTTGTTCTCTTTCAGGTTTCTGACTTCTTCACACAATGTATTGTTCCTTTCCAGTAGATCTGTAATTGTTGCATCACTCTCAGTAGAGTCTCCATTCTAAAATAGATTTCCAATGTCTTCTTCTTGATAATATGTATCATTCATTTGTTTGGCCAAATATTTTCTTGCTTGTAAGGACTTCTTTAGTTCCTATATTGCAGTATCAAGCTGATATTATGCTAGCTGAATTTTAATCTTTTGATTCTCAATGACTTTACCCAACTTGTAAATCTTCATCTCAAGATCTTTACTCTCAAGCTAATTAAAACCTTTTGTAGGATAAATGTGCTCTAATACCAATTGTTGGAAATACAATATGGGAAAACAAGATACTGAGGGGGGGGGGGTGAATCAGATCTTAAACTTCTATCCTTTAAAACAAAACTGGTCCACAACCATGCATAAATATAATTGAACTATCAATCAGTAGCATCTGTGACAGTAAATAAATAACTCAAGACAATAGATTTTGGTAACCCAGAAACCCAATAAGGTAAAACTGGGGTGGGGATGACACCAAAAAGATCTTCACTACTACATAAATAAAGTGTGCCTGTTAGGGCTACAAAGTTTTCTTATAATATGCAATCTACCTAGTTAAAGGTATGCCAGTTAAGAGCCTTAGATCATTACAATCTACCTTGTAAAAGGATTTAAACTTACAATAAAGTAAGCACTCGGCTAAGAGATTTAGAAAGGTCTGTTAGAACCACTCTATTAAGAGATTTCACCTGATACACTTGTTAGAATGTCTCAAGAACTGATCCTTCATTATGCACTCTGATGCTGATAACAAATCTTCTCTTTCTAATACCTTCTCTGATCTAATAATTTGATATGTCTTTACTTTTCTATTCACTGTTCTTTCACTCAAATAGATCTATGCTTCTTCTATCAAAATAAACCTTAGTACATCTCTCTGTACGCATACACCTTCTCTCACATCTACATAATTAGGGTTTAAGAAGTAATCTTAATATACTTCATGAATCTGGCGATTAGATCTAGATCAGTGATCAAGATCAAAATCTTATGCCGCTTAGGCATTCCAATTTTCTAATTGGCTCCATGCCACGCATTGGGATCAAATAATTAATGCGTAATTAACTCCGTTGAAATCATTAAATGCATGAAAAAGTTGGCCAAAAATGGTTTACCTTCAAGTTTGTGTCATTCCAAACATATATGTCAAAACTGTCTTGCTTGGCACATTAAAACTCTGGTGCTCGACATAAACATGATCAACTATTGCTTGATTTCTGAGTCACTTGACAATCACTATCTACTCCGCAATGACTATGTCAGATTACTCAGCCTATACTGGATAGCTTGGCCAGACTGATGATTGGCTAACCTGCTTGGATAAATGACTAAGTGTGGGACACTAATGATCAACAAAACTTAGAGATCAACATCTTTGATAGTTGCCTAAACTTTTCCTGGCCACCCTCATTCCAAAATTCTTGAGCCTTGTCACATCCACTATCATTTGAGGTGATACCACAAATTGCAAACTCACAACCTTTACCTTTCCACATGACTAGGAAGTAATGAATTTGGAAGAGAGGGTATCATTATATCCCATCAAGGCACAATAAATTGATGCCAAACCAGGAACAATGAACAAGTCCCATACTTTCACATACGTTTGCAGAGATTCACAACTGGAAGAATTTGAGTGTTTTCAAGGCCCCCCATATTCACAAACTAGAAATATTAACCATAACACCTTAGAATGGAAGGAAAAAATTAATTATCTAAGAAAATCCCCTTTTAGAAACACGAATTAGCTAGTGTTCTAACATAAAAGGAAACTAGAATAGCAATTATACATATCAAATCATCAATAAAGGCCATTATGTCCTACATTGGTAAGGTAATGTCCTTCTTGGCTTGCATGTGTGACATCTTAGGGATGGGTTGAGTAGTATTTTGGATGTACAAAAGTATAACCTTTCCCTCATGTGAATCCCTTTGGAGTAAATAATCATGGGTATTGAAAACTACAGATCATGCCCAAGTGGGATTGCATAGGAATCAAAAGATAAAATACGTCCATCACATCATAACTAGAGACAAGAGCATGCTTTATCAAATAATCAATGCACATAATTATAAAATAACTCATATTATCCCATATACAAATAAACTAAATCCCTATTTTTAAATTAATCCACTTCATCTTTTTTGTATCGTCCTTGCTTCTTCTTTAAAATTTTTCCATAGTAGTCCTAGTTAGCTTATAAGAATTACTCTGCATTAATTTCATTTGAAATAACTTTTCTAATATTTCATAGTGATAATCCTTAAAGGATCAGATGTTGTCATTAGTATTCAAGTAGATAGTTTTGTTCAATCTGCATTCACCGAATGTCAGCATTCACCGAGCGTAGCATTCACCGAGCACATTGGTCACTCACATGTTTTGATCACCAAGCATAGGATAACAACCGAGCAGTATATCAATCGAGATAGAAATATAACCAAGCACTGGTATACAGAGACACAACCAAGCAGAGACATCACCGAGCACCACTCTAACCATGAGATAGTTTTAACACTGACAAAAGTGGATCTGAGCTACACGTAGCTAAAGAACTTTAGTCTTTAAGTTAGCCTTTTGCTTAGCTAGAACACCATTTCTTGAGGATCAAGAAAAGTGTAATTGCTGGATTTAATCAGTCTAATTGGTTGTATACATGCAAAATAGGAGCTCAAGGCCAATTTTTAAACCTTGGATCATTAGAGTTAATTCTAGAAAAGTGTGAGACCTAATTAGGTCAATATTGCTGGATTTAATCAGTTTAACTGGTTGTATACATGCAAAATAGGAGATCAAGGTCAAGTTGTAAACCTTGGATCATTAGAGTTAATTCTAGAAAAGCGTGAGACCTAATTAGGTCAATACATTGTATATATATATGTGTGTGTGTGTGTGTGTGTGTGTGTGTGTGTGTGTGTGTGTGTGTGTGTGTTTGAAATAAATCAAGAACATGATGATTGTAGCCACAAAAGACATCTAAGGATCAGACAGAGGTTTTCATCCACAAGGATAGATAAAGAAGAATTTAGTTTATGGGTAAGTGCACAAAGATGGGGGACCAAAAGGGGTGTATAAGATGTCACATTGTTTCTGAAATCAACAAACTCTGAACTTCAATGAGAAATTAAGGATAGTTACACTCAAAAATTTAAAATGTGACAAAAACAAGAGTTGTTCTACTCTGAATCTAGTTTCTAAACTACTAATTTATTTTAGAAATGATGGAGATTAAGGCCCTCAAAAAGGGGGAGCACAAAAAATGGTCCCATTTTTTGTGAAAAAACCTAACATAGCGTCTGGTGTGCTCCCCCTAAAATGTTAACTTAAAAAAAAAAAAATCGCTCTAGTGAGAAATTATCTAACACCACCTAGTTTATCTCGGATTTTTCTATTAATTTTTTGATGAAAGTGTGATTTTTTGCCATTTTCCAAAATGGACACATCCTGAAAATGTGAAATTTTTGTGTGCTCCCCCTAAAAATCATTGAAAACTAATTGAAAATCAAAACTTATTTTTTGAAAAGTGTGTAGAATGGAGTCTTGTTTATGAAAATGTAATTTTTTTCAAAATTCGATGACTAAGCCAAAATCTAAGCCCAAATGAATATACGTTGGTTTTTGACAAAAATTGGACATACTTATAAAAGAAATTAGAGATGAAAATCTTACCATAATGAGAACTCAAAATAAGTTACGTGGTTAGATAGCTATTAGAGAGATCTACAATATCATGCCACCTAATTTTATCATTATTGAACCATGTGCAAACCTGACGGGGAGTACACAAGAAAAAATGTTATTTTTTTGTAAGTTTGCTAGAAAACACGTCTCAAACCTTTTTGAATCCTCCAAGCCTTTGGGTTGGAACTCCAAGGCAAATCCAAGTCTTAGGCTTGGAAAGTCGTTCAAAGGGCATACGCCCTATAATGCATACACCTTATAAGCACTATAGGGTGTACACCCTATATTAGACACAAAAAATGAGAGAAGGAGAGAGAGAGAGAGAGAGAGAGAGAGAGAGAGAGAGTAACATGTAAGTATAAGTTACATACTCTTCCTTTCTTATGCTTAAGTTACATTTTATGTATATAATTCCAGGATGTTTGAGAGTGGTTCAGCTTCATAGGAGTTAAGATAAAGATTCTAGATTTTGAGGATTTTTAGGAAATTTCAGACTTAGCCAAATTTCAGGAATCATCACATTGTCTTCAACATGATTCTTAGTGGACTATTGATTATAACCTAAGCCCTTGACTTGATTCAGGACACTCTTCAAGGTTCTAAGTGGTTTTTATGTATCATAAGGGGTCCTAATATGTTGTAAGTGGTCCTAGGTCTCCTTAGGACCCATTATGACCCCTTATGACACAATAAGGCCTCTTAAGACCCCTTAGAATACATTAATCATCGTAGGACACACTAATGGGCTCTAATGTGTTGTAATGTGTACTAATGTTTCATAAAGGGCTATAATGGGTTCTAAGTGGTCCTAGGAACCCTTAGGACCCATTACAACCCCTTAGGACCCATTAGGACTCATTAGGACCCTTTAACATATATTAATAGTCATAGGAACCATTAGAGAGAGAGACAGAGCGCATTAATCACCATAGGAAACTCTTTAGAGTTCTAAGTGGTTATATTGTATCATAAGGGGTCATAATTGGTCCTAATTGGTCCTACAACCCTTCATGAACCTTAAAAACCCCTTAGGAAATATTAGGACCCATTAGGATCTCTTAGGACACATTAGGACCTCTTACAACCCCTTCAAATTCATTAATCATTTTAGGACACACTAATGGGCTCTAATGTGTCCTAATGTGTCCTAATGTTTCCTAAGGGGTTCTAATGGGTTATAATTCATCCTAAGAACCCTTAGTACCCATTACAACCCCTTAGGACCCATTATAGAAAATTAGGACCCATTATAACCCCTTAGAACACATTAATAGTCATAAGACTCTTTAGAGAGAGAGAGAGAGAGCAAGAAGGTGAGGACCCATGATGACCCCTTAAGATCCCTCTCTCTACATCTTAAGGGTCATAAGGAATATAAAGGGGTCCTAGGATATATTAATGTATCCTAAGACCCCTTACAATACACTAATGAATGGTAAGGGGTCTTAAGGGATCCAAGCCATAGCACGTGCACCCTAGAGCATGTGCGCCGTATAGGGCGTACACCCTATTGCTTTTGGGGGACCAAAAAAAAGTTTGGCACCTTCTTGGTCCCCCATATTCATGCATATACCCTTATCATGAACTACATACAAGGCTATCGAGTAGTACCAGAGGTATTATTCATCATAGTAAGGTGATACATATATTTTGTGAACTTAATGGATCTATAATCAGAAATTCAAGATTGCAAGTTATTAGGTCATAAGTATTTTTTTCTACTCCATAATAATTGTAGAAAATAGAAAAAATGCTTCAAGAAGGTGGACTTAACAGTCTTATTGCAAATCTCTTAACTGAGTGCACAAATACATTGTGTTGTTAAAATATCTTAACCAAATCAACTTAACAAGTCTAACATGTTACTCCTAACAGGGTAAGATCATCAGAAGTGATCACAACTTGTAGCCTTAACCGACACCTTCCATTATGTAGATAGTGAAGCTTTGTGGGTTTCATTACGACCACAGTTTTTACCTTCTAACAGGGGTTTTCTGCATTATCAATTCTTGTGTCATGTGTAAATGAGTTTCATGAATGCTTCTATGTATGTTTACATGCATTTAAATTTATGCTATGATATTAAATACATGAGGTAGTAAAGCAGCAATGGACTATTATACATGTAATGAGTAATAAGGTTAAGTGGTAAAAAAAATTGGTGTAGGAGCACCCTTAAGGTCTACTAGAAGATCTTAACTATTTTGGCTTGTAGGTTGGTTTGGCCAACCATCCATAAATAAGTACTAAGTATATAGTCCCTACTATGTGTTTGAGGTGTGGTTTAGGTTTGAAGAGATTAGGGTTGTGTTGTTTGAGTCTAGTTGATTCTAGGAGTCTAAGTCCTAGAAGTCAACTCAAAAGTCAAAGAGTTGACCAAAGTCCCAAATTGGGAAGATTTTTAATGTTTTGTTTTTTTCTAACCATTTGAGGTCAATTGGTAAAATTTGAAACCAATTAGGACACTCAAAATGGAAAAGTTACAATTTTGACAAAAGTTGTCAAAGTTGTCATGATAACTTTTAAAGTTGTCATGACAACATTTCCTATATTTTAGGAATCGGCCATTAGAGTGCCCAAATCCTGACCAAATGGTCTAGATAGATGGGATAGGAGTATAAAAGGTTAATCCAACCCTAATTTGCTGGTGAGATTTCATTTTATACGGACTGATCAGTAGGAAGGATCAATTTACAGTATGTTTTTGTGACAGATCCATCATCCATCACTTTATTGGATTGAATGGACTGAATGAATGATTGAATAGTGTTTGAAATGTAATTTCCAAGATTTGTGTGGTGGTATTTTAGTATTTTAGTCTTTCTGGTAAAGTTTTGTTAATTAATTTGTGTTTTGCAAGTTCACTGGCCAGTTTTGGTCCAGTCATGTAAAAGTTTGGTTTTGTTGGAGTTCCTGTGGTTCAAACTCCATGACCACTTGGAATCCATTAGATCCTTGTATATAATATATAAATATGGCTTTTGGAGTGTGTGTGTGTGCACAGGAATTCCAAGAACAACCAGGCCCTAGGTGAGTGATGAGCATTCTGGCTAGGGTAACTGGAAGCAACAGTAGCAATGGTGATTTTATAGTGATTGGTATGAGCCAATAAAGGTTGGGGAAGTGAGGAGGCATGTATTTTAGACCTTCTTGTGGAAGTAAAAGATCATAGGAGTCCAACTGATCAAATAAAGAAGATCACATTACCAAACCAGTCTACATGTCTCCAAAACCCTTGTTTTTAGGAGTCTGGTAGAAATCTACTGTACAGACACCATTATGGTTTGAGACCTAGTGAATCCTCAAGGGAAGGAAAAAAAAACAAATAATATCCAATTGGTTTTTGGGTTTGTTAAGGGTTTGTGGGAGAAAGAACACATTTTTAGTGTTTTGGAGGGCTAATAGGCCTAAAAAGTCTATAAGGGCCAAATAGTTGATTTTGGGTCTCAATTGAAAAATGGTTGAAGGGATCACCAAATTGGAACCATAGAAGTGTGAATAGGACTAAGGGGAGTAGGAAAGCCTAACCCTAGGTAGTTGAAACCATTGTAGTGTTTAGAGGCTTGTGAAGCCATGCTTGCAAGGAAGTGAAGAAAGAGTGAGAAGAGTGAAGTTTGAAGTTGGTGAGAAGTTCCTAGGAGGTTAGGGGATCAGGAAAGAATCCTCCCTCTAAATAGGGTAGAGAGAAAGAGACCCTCAGAGAGACCATTGAAGGTCTTGGAGAGAGCTAGAATCTCTAGGAGAGGAACCTCCTCATCAAATTGAGAGCTAGAAGCTCTAGGAGAGGAACCTCCTCATAATATTGGTATCAGAGCCATTGAAAGGCTTGGGTGATTGAATTGGTGTATGTCAGATTGGAGTGAGTCCACAATGGTGACCAATGTAGAGTTGGCCAAAGATTTGTTAGAGCAGAAAATAAAGAATAGGTTTCTTGAAGAAGCAATGGAGGAAATGAAGATCAAAGTGGCAGAGGTTGCAGAGATAGCCAGAAAATTGAGAGAATAAGTGCATGGAGGGTTAGATAAAGGCAAATATCCATTAGAAGAGGAAGTATAACTAGAGCATGATCCTGTTCTACCTGAGGAACCATTCCTCAAAGCACTCAAAGCATTGAGTGGGAAGGCTATAGAAGGAATACCAGTGCTCTCTGGTAAGATGGATATAGAGTTAGTTATGGAATGACTTGAAGGGATGGAAAATCACTTCGAGTGTGATGGGGTTACAGAAGCCCAAAAGGTGAAGATAGCCATGTCAAGGCTAAGAGGGAAAGTACTTACATGGTGGAAGTTCTTGCAGGAAGAAAGGGAGAAAGAGAGAAAGAAGCCCATAGCAAATTGGAAGGCAATGATGGAAAAAGTGAAGGAGTATTATCTTCTAGAGGATTACGACATCCAACAGCATAAGAAGAGGCACAATCTTAGGCAAAAAGACCTAGATGTGGCAACCTATACCGAAGAATTTCAAAAACTTTGTCTTAGATCAAGAATCCAAGAGACCGAGAGTATTAAAGTGGTAAGATACCCTAATGGATTAAGGTGGAAAATCCAAGAAGAGATTAGGCTCTTCACTCTAACTTCCATTCATGGTTATTTTCAAATGGCTTTGAAGGTGGGAGAAAAACTCAGGAGAAGACAAGATTCTAGCTCCAAAAGTAGAGGAAGGGGCAGAGACAATAGAGGTGGCCAGAGAGGAGGCACAAGTGGCTGAGGAAATGACAGTAGGAGTCAAGGAGACTCTAGATATGCAGATCAAGGATAGGAGTCCAGTAATAGAGGTGGATTCAACAATAGAGGAAGGGGTTCTTACAATAGTGGAAGAGGAAGGACAAGAGGATTTGGAAGGGGATCTCATTTCTCCTCCATGAAATGTTACAACTATGGATAGTTGGGGCACCCTACATACAGGTGTCTAGATAAGCCAACATCCTCACAAGGAGAAAAGAGGATCAATTATGTCCAAGAGGAGGACAACACCAAGCATTTAGAGGTCAGTTTGGATTTGGAGAAAGGTGAAAGTTTGATGCTTAGGAGAATACTAATTAAAGAACCTACTAAGGATGGACACAAGAAAAGGGGGGCTCTTTTTAGATTCAAGTGCAAGATAATGGGGAGAGTATGTAAGGTGATCATTGATTCAGGATCTACAGACAATGTAATATCAGAGGAGGCAGTAGAGAAGCTAAAACTCACTAAAATTCCACATGAATTCCCTTACAAAGTTGCATGGTTGAATAAGGGCCAGAAAATCCTATTCAATGAACAAGTGTGGGTGGAATTTTCTATTGGGAAGTATCATGATAATATACTATGTGATGTTTTTCCAATGGATGCTTTCCATCTATTTCTTGGCAGACCATGGCAATATGACAGAGATGCAATCCATAATGGGAAGGATAACAAGTATACTTTCAAGAAAGATGGGGTCACCTAAAAGATACAGTCCATCTTAGAGGAGGAAACAATGGAGAAGGTAGAATCTAGTGCCATGTTACTAGGTGGGAAATAATTTCTAAAGGATCTAAAGGAAGAATAAGTTGGCTATGCAATCTTGCTAAAGCCAAAGGAGGAGTTGTCTCATGATAAGGCACATATACCACAAGAGGTAAGAGAACTACTAGACCAGTTCAAGGATATAATTTGTGAGGGTACACCAGCCACCCTTCCACCTAAGAGGGAGATAAGTCATCAAATTGACTTAATGCCAAGAGCATCTTTTCCCAACAAGGCTGCATACAAGATGACACCAGAGAAAAACAAGGAGATAGCCAAACAAGTCCAAGAGATTTTGGACCTAGGGTTGATAAGGAAGAGCATTAACCCATGTTCTATCCAAGTGGTGTTGGATCCTAAGAAGGGAGGTAAGTGGAGGATGTGTACTGATTCTAGGGAAATAAATAGAATAACTATCAGACATAGGTTTCCAATTCCTAGAATAGAGGATTTGATTGTTTGTTTGGGGGGTGCTAAGTACTTCTCTAAAATTGATTTGAAGAGTGGGTACTATCAAATTAGGATGAAAGAGGGTGATGAGTGTAAGTTTTCATTTAAGACTATAGAGGGGTTGTATGAATGGTTAGTGATGCCCTTTGGGCTTACCAATGCACCAAGCACCTTTATGAGGGTGATGAACGAAGTCTTGAAGGACTATATAGGAGTCTTTGTAGTTGTCTATTTAGATGACATCCTCATTTTTAGTAAAACAAAGGAGGACCATATGAGACACTTGGAGTTAGTGTTGAAGAAGTTGTGGGAGGAAAAACTCACCATAAACCTTGAGAAAAGTGAGTTCATGAAAGAAGAGCTAGTCTACCTTGGCTTAGTGGTTTCCAAGGGTGACTTAAAGATGGATAAGGAGAAGGTATAGGCCATATTGAGTTGTCCTACTCATAAAATAGGGATAGAGGTTAGAAGCTTCCATGGGTTAGCCCAATTCTATAGGAAGTTCATTAGAATATTTAGTGAGATTTGTGCTCCAGTCCTAGAGACTATTAAAGGAGGACTGAAAACAAAATTTGTGTGGACAAAGGTAGCTAATGATGGATTTGAGAGACTAAAGAAAGAAGTGGCTAATCAGCCTATATTTCTATTTCCAAGCTTTGACAAACCATTCATTTTGGAGTGTGATGCAAGTAGCATTGCAATGGGAGCTATTCTAAGTTAGGAAGGCAGGCCTGTGGCCTTTTTTAGTAAAATACTCAATGAGGCCAAGTCTAGGTATTATTCCTATGACTTGGAGCTATATGCTCTTGTACAATCCTTAAAGAAGTGGAGGCATTACCTATTGCCTAAGGAGTTTTTTGTCTTCACAGATAACCAAGCTTTGAGTTACATCAACACTCAAGATAAGCTTAGCTTGAGACACATCAAGTGGATGGAGTTCCTACAATCTTACACCTTTACTATTAAACATAAGAAGGGGGTGAAAAAAAAAGTTGCAGATGCCCTTAGTAGGAGACTACTCACTGTATGCACCCTAAAATGGTCGCCTAGACTATGGGCCCCACTTATTATTTTATCAATTTATCAAATTTATGAATCAATGCTTTGAAACATTTTCAATTCAAATCAATTTCCTTGATCAAATTGTAATTAATTCAATTATTCAATTATTTCAATATTTCCTAAGGTTTGATCAT
>MU224468.1:65007-91404 GCA_018584345.1 Thuja plicata
AGGGCCTCCATTTTATATTTTTACACATCCATGACTAGAGAGCTATGGATCGATATTTGAGGCCTCATTCTTGAGCAACCTTGAATGGAATGATTCATAGAAGTGTGACACAATTATAGCACACACTCACCATCCAAGAGATTCAGATGCAAAGTACTGGATTTGAAGGTTTCAAGGACCTATATGAGGGAGATTCAGACTTCTCAGAGATTTATCAAGTGTGTAGAGACTTTGAGAATCAATTTCATAGTGAGTTGCAGAGTATACATTACAGAATGGGTTTCTATTCAAAGGCAAGCAACTATGTGTTCCAAAAGGCTCAATGAGGGAGAACCTCATACATGAGAAGCATAATGGAAGCCTAAGTGGACACTTTGGACTGAATAAGACATTGGACCTATTGGAGAGGTTCTATTGGTGGCCAAAGATGCAAAAGCATGTGAGAAGATATGTGGAGCAGTGTGGCATATGTCAGAAGGCTAAAGGTACTTCATCAAATGCAGGACTTTACCATCCATTATCCATTCCAAGTAGACCTTGGGAGTGCATAAGCATGGAATTTATAGTGGGATTACCTAGGACTCCAATTGGATTAGACAGTGTGTTTGTTGTGGTGGATAGGTTTAGAAAAATGAGTCATTTCATACCATGTAAAAAAACACATGATGCCAGCCATATTGCCTACTTGTTTTTCAAAGAAGTAGTAAGGATTCATGGCCTACCAATGAGTATTGTTGCAGACAAGGATGTAAAGTTCATGGGTCACTTTTGGAAGACCCTATGGAAGAGATTAGGCACAAAATTATCTAATGGATCTTCCTATCATCCTTAAATGGATGGGTAGACTGAAGTGATCAACATGGTACTTGGGAACTTTCTTAGGTGTCTGACCAAGGAATATGGACAAGGTTGGGAGCAAGTTATCCCATAGGCAGAATTTTCCTACAATGACAGTACCAATAGGGTGACAGGGAAGAGCCCATTTGAAATTGTATATGGGGCACATCCAAGGGGTGTGATGGAACTCAGAGACCTCAAAGGATATGAGGGATTTAGTGGGCATGTTGAAGATTTTGCACAATCAATGAAGGAAGTTCATGAGCAAGTGCAAAAGATCTTGATGGAAGAAAATCAAAATTTTAAGGCGGAGAAAGATGAGGGAAGAAGAGAATTGCAGTTTGAAGTGGGTGAATTAGTCATGGTGTTCCTGTATAAGGCAAGACTACAAAAAGGGATACCTAGCAAGCTACAGATGAAACAAATTGGACCTTGTAAGATATTGGCAAAGTATGGACATAATGCATACAAGGTAGAGTTTCGCAAGGAGATGTCAATTTCTCCTATCTTTAATGTGAAATATTTGGTCAAGTATAAGGGGCCAGAGATGGATGAGATACAATACAAAATAGAGGTACATAAGGACATGGGATATTTCAAGACTCTAGAACAAGACAAGCCACAAGCTAAGAAGATATTGGATTCAAGGGTAAAGAAGAAAACCAGACATAAGATCTACATGGAGCATCTAGTGAAGTGGAAGCAACAACAAGAGTCGAGTACCACTTGGATAGCTGAGAGTGACTTTAAGAAAAATGGATTCAGTGAGGAGTTCTTGACACCAACTGTACCCTATTTGTTTTCTTGTAGGGGGGAGTATGGTGCAAGAGCACCCTTAAGGTCTACTAGAAGATCTTAACTATTTTGGCTTGTAGGTTGGTTTGGCCAACCATCCATAAATAAGGACTAAGTATAAAGTCCCTAGTATGTGTTTGAGGTGTGGTTTAGGTTTGAAGAGATTAGGGTTGAGTTGTTTGCATCTAGTTGATTCTAGGAGTCTAAGGCCTAGAAGTCAAGTCAAAAGTCAAAGAGTTGACCAAAGTCCCAAATTGGGAATATTTTTAATGTTTTTTTGTTTTCTAACCATTTGAGGTCAATTGGTAAAGTTTGAAACCAATTAGGACACTCAAAATGGAAAAGTTACAATTTTGACAAAAGTTGTCAAAGTTGTCATGACAACATTTCCTAGATTTTAGGAATCGGCCATTAGAGTGCCCAAATCCTGACCAAATGGTCCAGACAGATGGGATAGGAGTATACAAGGTTAATCCAACCCTAATTTGTTGGTGAGATTTTATTTTGTACAGACTGATCAGTAGGAAGGATCAATTTATAGTGTGTTTTTGTGACAGATCCATCATCCATCACTTTATTGAATTGAATGGACCGAATGAATGATTGAATAGTGTTTGAAATGTAATTTCAAAGCTTTGTGTGGTGGTAGTTTAGTATTTTAGTCTTTCTAGTTAAGTTTTGTTAATTAATTTGTGTTTTGCAAGTTCACTGGCCAGTTTTGGTCCAGTTATGTACAAGTTTGGTTTTCTTGGAGTTCCCGTGGTTCAAACTCCATGACCACTTGGAATCCATCAGAGCCTTGTATATAGTCTATAAATATGTCTTGTGGAGTGTGTGTGTGTGTAGGGGAAGTCCAAGAACAATGAGGCCCTAGGCGATTGATGAGCATTCTGGCTAGGGTAACTGGAAGCAATAGTAGCAATGGTGATTATTGTTTAATGCTAAAAGTAGACCTTTGAATTCAACACAAACACAACATGGTCTTTACACAATCTCTCAATTCACAAAGACAAACATGAATTGTTTGTTCTACAAATTTGATTGAGGTGACATGTTGCCTCCTAATTAGTTGTGGATGTTGAGTTTACCCTCAGAACAAGAGCCAATAACCTGATCATTGCTAACATGGAGGATTTAAGAATGCAAGAAGAGAAGAATTTCCATTATTCTATGAAATCAAAATTGCAACTAATCTATGAAAAGAGATGCAATTAAACTAAGAAATTGAATTGTAGCTAATCTAAGAATGAATTACAACTACTATATGGAAGTGAAAAGAAATTAAACTAGCAAAAAAAGCAAATAATATTAGTCTAGAAATGAAAAGCTTGTAATCTATGAAAGGAATTTTCTCTTAAACTAGAATTGAATTGCTTGTAATCTATGAAAGCTTGAAAGCATAAAACTAAAATGTTAGATATAGAAATAAATCTTAAATGAAATCATATATCTTCTATTCCAATTTAAACCTTAGCCTAATTATGCAAAATTAAACTTAAAACATGAAAGAATTGATGCAAAAAATGACTATAGATTTGATGCTCACCAAAATCATCTTCCCAAATGAAGGAAAATAGTCCAATTTATAGAAAACCAGAGAAAGAGAGTGAAGAGTTTCTTGAAAAGAAATAGTTGTCTCTTCATTCTCTTTTGAGACAAATATGCAAAGATTATTTAAATAAAAGGGGGAATTTTTGCCACATAAGTGTCCTTTCAAATGGAATTATGGAATTCCTTTTTGAGGATAATTCATCCAATAATTTGAATAACCTTTCAATTCCTTTTATGTATATTAGCTAAAGGGGGTGGATTTGATTTAATTAAAAGCACTTAAGAGTTTAGGATTAAATCAATTTATCATAGGGGTTTTTTAGCTAATAACATTGAGAATTTAGGAATTAAATATAATTTCAGATTATGCAAATTTGGGTTTTCTACATTTGAAACTCAGTCGATTAAATTCAATCAGGAGAAGAATTTGCCTAGTACAATAGGACTTCGAAGATGAGAAAATTGAAGGAATGCACAAAAATTGATTGGATTATTAGGTGCCAATTTTGGGGTGTTACATTTTGCCCCTCTTTGAATTGATGTGCGAGCAGTGCAATGATTCAAAGAACAGTCTGAAGTGAAGATCAAAATCGGGGTTAGGTTGCCCCAATGTCCACTGATAACTGATGAGGATCTAGGACTATCTCCAGAATAAGGGTTAGATTGCCCCAATACAAAGGTTAGCCCTCCGATATCCATGTTAGATTGCCTAGATAACGGTCTAAAGAGTTTTTGAGAGCTATCTTCAAAATGAAGTGTAACTTTCATGAATTAGGGTTAGATTGCCCCAATACCCAATGAGATTTGAAGAATCATCTCCAGAATGAAGCTTAGTCCCCTAATGTCTAGGCTAGATTGCCCAGACACTAGTTAGATTGATATCTTTCACAAGACTATCCCCAGAATGATGCTCAACCTTCAGGAGTTAGTGTTAGATTGCCCCAATACCTATCTCAAAAGATAATCAATTTAGGACTGTCTCCAGAATGAAGCATGATACTTGAGGATCTGAGTTAGATTGCTCAGATACCTAGCAAGATAGATGACGTGATGAAAAGATTCAAGATCATGGAATATATAATTTTGACCATAAGGTACAAAAAATTGAATATGCCCCAAGTGATGAGATGCCCCTAGCGATGGGGATTTGATTTAGATCAGACTGATTCAAGAATGATGCGAAAATATTTAATGATGCAATCATCTTTCCCCCTCGGGAGCGAAATCGAAAGAAGACACATCATAATGATGAGAGTGAGAAATCACAGAAAAAGATAGATCAAGAGAGAGCATAATCAATTTAGAGTGATCAAGAGGTCCTGTTGATTAGGTTTGACCATAGTTGACCAGAAATGACTAGAGTGAACTTTGATGAAAAGATTATAGAAAGTAAGAAGAAGAGATGAACCTAACAAGAAACCATCATTAGAAAATTGACTGCACAAGCGTCCGATCACATTGTTCCCAAAATTTTAAGATGTGATTTCGAGCTGCTTAGGAGTGTTAGATTTTGATTTCGATCACGAAAATGGATTTAGAATGGCCCATTTAGCCAAGGGTGCAACTTTCGTGAAAAATTGAGCACTTTGAAAAATTAGGTCAAAGGCTATATAAGGCTCGAAGGGGTCATTTTCAAATCATTATTCACCTTTGACTTTAGCAATGGTGAGAGCTCCAGCTGACATTGAGAGCATTCCCATGCACATACATCAATTTGAGCACACCCAATGGCACAACCGACCAATGGAGTATGACGCACCTGTGAGTATTCATAACTGGATCTTGTATTTCTGCAAAAAAATTATCATTTTTTAGTGTTAGTGAGTATTTTAAGCTTTTTAAATCTCGTCTCACCAAATCTCACGTGAGCAAATAGTTTCCTCACACTGGGCCTAATCACCTTTCATGTGAGGAAGCTATTTCCTCACGTGGGTAAGGGATTCCACACGCGGGCCCCTCCCCAGTGCTTGCGCAAAGTTTGCATTCACGCAGTGTGAGATTCCTAGAATCTCGTGTGAAGACACATCCCGTCTCACATGAGCTAGAAAGCTCACATGGGACAAGAGTTTCCTCACACAAGAAAAGAGTTTTCTCGCATGGGAAATTGGCCAGAAATCAAATATTGTCATTTTCTTGCATCGTAGAGTCAACCAGTTGAACTATGTGTAGAATAGTTCCATAGCTGCATTTGTTGTCTTTTGCTTTGAAAATCATCATTGTTGAGGTGCTGATCCGATTTTGTCCCTTTCTTTGCAGGTCGATCTCCCAAACATCAGTTTCAGATCCCATCGTCCAATCATGGGTGAGCTGTTTCAGATGCCGACAGGGCCCACATTAATGGGCTAGGATTGACATATCTGTGTGATGTACCTGATATTGGGGTAAATCATGGACTACTTGGAGCCCTGGTCGAGCGTTTCTATTTAGAGATGAATACTTTCCATTTTTGACAGGGAGAGATGGTAGTGACTCCGGAGGATGTATACCGGATTTTGAGAGTGTCGTTCCATGGAGCTCGTGTGGAGTATTGCACACAACTAAGAGATGGTATGCAGGCTTTGAGAGCCATTTTCTAGGATCAGTTGGTGGTGGGTCAGGCCATCTCCTAGGAGGAGCTTATGCATACTTATGGCCAAGATCACCCCTTAGCAGTTGTTCTCGCACTATTTTTGAGTCTTTATCTGGTACCTGATCGTGGTCAGCACGGTTTAGAGTGCAGCTAGGGCATTATGCTCCAGAAGATGCTAGATGTGCCTGTACTTACTTATGGATGGGGTGAGTGCATACTTGCACAAATGTATCACGAGATGCATGAGATTATGTATTAGGGTGCCCGCACTATGGCAGCAAGAGTAGTAGTTTTTCAGATCTAGGCCTGGGAGCACCTTCTCGTATGTAGGCCAATTTTTCATGATACGTAACAGCCATTAGAGATGTATATTTATAGGTACGCCGGTTTGATGACCCAACCCACACTGGGTAAGATTGAGCATTGGCAGGCACAGATTGATGATATGGCTACAGTGATATGGAGACCTTGTGCAGCTACTGAGGTCTGGGATGATGCTCATCATGAGCTATCATACATGTTATGTTCGTGTCCTCTGATAGGGCATACCATTATAGTGATTGAGAACTTCTTACTTACGCGTGTATTATGCCAGTTTGGGAGGCCTCAAGATGTTTCTCTTGAGTATTGCACTTATGCCCGATTCGTTGATGGGATGAAGAAGGGTTGGCAGAGGCAGCTTGACAGGGGGCATAGCATGATAGACGCACAGGTACCACTAGCCCAATGGGATTACATGGCAACAATGACGAATGCAGGTGTGACACCTACATACAAAGATCAGCTGTTAGCACATCCTTTTCCTAGGTTCACATCTCCAGTGGGCCAGATTCCTCAGGTGGTGCAGCCACCACCATAGCAATAGGCACAATAGGTTCCTCCTTTGGGATAGCAGCCTCAGGATTAGCAGCCATAGCAGCCACCACTTCTGTAGCAGGATAGAGTGGTACATCCATGCACACATCAAACAGATATCCCTGTGTAGCCCATGGGATCAGATACATGTGTTGGACCTAGTGGCAGCCAGGATAGGGCTGCATAGCAGGGTGGTGATACCATCATGGCTGATGTAGTTCTGATTGATCCTCCAGCAGGCAGACAGGTGACTCCGCTATAGGAGGCTCTCTGTAGAGTGAGAGAGAGAGTGCAGCAGACACAGGGAGCAGGATGATCTCTATACGTAGGTAGTTATCAGAGATACCTGGATATCAGAGAGAGACTGGGAGATCCAGAGACTACGAGATTCATTAGCCAGGTCACATCTAGAGATTAGATATGAGGCCGCCCAGGTTGCTTATTATTATGCTGCATATACTCTTGCAGTGCTTGAGGTAGCAGATCAAATTTTTCCCTTTTCAGAGTATGCTGGCACTCGGGATGTCCCACAAGGACCACCTCCAGCAGGACCACCTCCTAGTCCTCCTCCTCAGCAGCAGGGCATGCCCCCACCTCCACCTCCTCTAGGTGGTTAGATTGTGATGTACATTATACCACCCTATTTTTGACACATTGTGCTCGAGTAGCACCCTTGTATATTTGGACCGATCGATATATATATATATATGAGCTCAATTTTTTGGCATCGTTATAAATTTGTATATATTTCTTTAAATGTGCATGTTTTATGAGATTATTTCCTATATGATTTAGATGTATGGATTAGAAATGTATGCAATGGATGAAATATGCAAATGTTTATGCACATGTTTTATTGATGTATGAACATGCTATGATAGATTTTAGATGGATAAATGCTATGTATGATTTGATTTATGCTTATAATGGATGCACATGTTTTATGGATATATGTATGCAAATGAATATATGGAAATGCACTTTTTGGAAATGAATGCAATGGTGCTAATCATCTCATGCAGGTTATTCACAATATACAATAGGTACTAGCCAAAAGGATGCACACGAAGATCAAGAATGAGGACCGAACACTCGTGCAGTCAAGAAGAACCATGATGAAAGATGAGGACCTTTGAAGAATGAGAAGATAACGAAGAGAGCACCAAACTACCACAATGCAAGGCTAAAATATGAATGCAAGCCTACAATGCAAATGCAAGCCTAAGCTAAATGCAATCCTAGGACTTTGGTTGTTGGACTCATCATATTTATCATCATCGGGTGCTTTGGATCATTAGAGTCAATACAATCCTTACTGGTGCCGCTACGACCATAAGAATATGAATATGACTTTCATCGGATAAAATGTAGGAAATGAATGTAAGTACGAAAGGCACAAAAGCCAAGGTGACCTGAACATTGTTTCTAGCTTAATATAGTAATAACTTGTAAGTAAACAAACACAACAATAATAGTCAAGGAGATAATTTTGACCTCCCCTTGGCATACAAATAAACAAGATCGAGGGATGTGAGGCTTTTCCACCTTAATGCAGAAGCTCTTATCACATACAACCTATTTATTTGACATTGCCGGATCATCAAAACCACACCAAAAAGTAGTAGACAAAGAAAATATCAAATGAAATTCATGAGAACAGACAACATACTAAGAAAGAGTCAATCATATCTAAGCAATTTTCAAGGTTTATGAATGTGTCTATGTTTAGGGTGTTGAAAAACACCATTGTGCTTGTGAGTGCATTGTGTTTGATTGCTATCAAGAGATGTTTACATCACGAGATATCCGAGGTGTGTTGAAAAACACAGATGTATCCAAAGAGAGTGTTGAAAAACACTATTTGATTAAGGTGTTGAAAAACACCAATTTATGCCAGTAGTGAGGTGTCCTTTGACAAGATTACTAACTCAAGTGTAAAATGAAAAGCGATCGAAGTGGGGAGCCATGCCCCCAAGTAACGAATGGATTGAAGCCAAACAAACAGATAGTGAAATGAAAGGAGAGATCTCAGAAGTAGCAACAATAGGCAGACTCAGTGGGAACCACTGGTGACTGTCATGAGAGAGACTCTCAAGCATAATGATTGATAACGAGATCTAGGCATCAGCAGGCAGACGCAGTGAGATCCACTGGTGACCGATGCAAGAGGATAAAGACTCCAAAAGATAAGACAATGCCCCCTAGACTAGGAACATGCCCCCGAGTATAACCAGTTTCAATCCATGTGAGGTTGAGCAAAAAACTCAAAGATGACAGAAAGAAAAAGCATGAGCACACTAAAGTAGGAAAGTGGAAAGCGGGAAAGCAAATTGAAGCAAGAAAGCAACTGCAAGAGAGCCAAGATATGCTGCGACAGATAAAGCATTGTGAAACAAGTGGCGCATGTTTACCAGGTTTTCACCATCTTGGCAGAAATTCTATTTTTTCTACCATGATGGGCCTGTTTACCAGGTTTTCATCAATGGCACATTTTCTCTTTTTCTCTTTTTTTTTGTATTTTTCAATTTTTTAATTTTTTTGTTCTTTTCTTTTTTTTGTATTTTTTAATTTTTTAATTTTTTTGATATTATCAAGGTGCCTGTTTACCAGGTTTTCACTAGGATAATAGATACATCAAAGTGCCTGTTTGCCAGGTTTTCACTAAGATCATTTTTTTCAAGACATTTTACAATTTTTAGGATTTTCTCAGAAATAAAGTATGTACATGAGCATACAAAAGATATCTCAACTATAGAATTTCTTTAGGTGAAGAGTGTTGATGGGCTCTTTGAGTGGTTCACCTTCTGTAGTGGAGAGTTGATAAGCACCGGACCCAAATACTGTAGTAATGATATAAGGACCAAGCCATTTTGGCTCAAACTTTCCTTTCTGAGTTCATTGTTGCTGATTTTTAGGGTTCTCTCTCAGGACAAGATCACCCATTTGGAAGTCTCTAGGTCTAACCTTTTTGTTGTAGCTCTTAGATATCCTCTTTTGATATTCTCTAAGATGATCGAATGCCACCTTTCGACGTTCATCCAGTAATTCCAGCTCTTGAAGCCGAGATATTCTAATGTCATCATCTGTGATGAGGCCTTTCAAAGAGACTCGCAATGTAGGAATCTCCACCTCAATAGGCAATATAGCATCTGCGCCATAGACTAAAGCAAAGGGCGTGGCCCCTGTTGGCATTCTGATACTGGTGCGATAGACCTATAAAGCTAGATTTATCTAGAGGTGCCAATCCCATCCAGACTTGTGTACAGTATGGTGCAGGATCTTGAGAATTGTTTTATTGGAAGCCTCAGCCTGTCCATTCCCTTAGGGATAGTAAATAGAAGACCAGTGTTGAGTGATCTTGAACTTAGCACATAAATTTGTCAGATCTTTGTTCTTGAACTGTCCTCCATTGTTAGTGATAATAGAGGAAGGTACACCATATCTACAAATAATGTAGTTTAAGATAAACATAGCTACAACTTTTCCATTAGCTACACTGAGAGGCACTGCCTCAACCCATTTAGTAAAATAATTCGTAGTAGTGATGATGTACTTGTGTCCTCTCGAGGAGGATGGATATATCTGACCTACTAAGTTGAAATCCCACTGTTGAAATGGCCAAAAGGTGATAAAAGGAATGAGTTCCTTAGCTGGAGCATGAATCAAGTTACCATGAAGTTGACATTGCTTACAATATTTGGCAAACTGCGTAGCTTCCTTCTCCATATTGGGCCAATAATAACCAGCTCTAATAAGCTTACGAGCCATTTTCAGGCCATTTGAGTGAGAGCCACAAATGCCTTCATGTACTTCTTCTAACGCATGTTTGGACTCGTCAGGTTCTAGACAGCTAAGGAGGGTATCGTCTAAACCCCGTCTATACAAGTCGTTTGCTACGATGATGTACCGTGAAGCACTATGGATTAGATGGCATTTTTCATTTCTAGTATATGTGTTAGGAATAGTTTGGTTATGGAGATAAGAGTATATGTGGTGGTAGCGAGATGAATAATGTCCAATTACTGAACAGACCATCTAGGAGTCAGGAGCGTCATAGGCAGGGTAGCATAATGTCTCCACTAGGAACTCATGTCTAAAATCATTCTCTGGCATTTGCAACATAGAGGCCAGAGTAGCCATAGCATCAGCTACTTTATTATCCACTCTGGGAATTTGTTGGAAAGTGACATGTGCAAAGTACATCTTAAGACTGTCCACCATCTTTTTGCAAGGTACCAACTTTTCATCCTTTGTCTGATAAATGTCGTTCACTTGATTGATAACTAGCTATGAGTCTGCAAAGACTTTAAGTTCATCCACTCACCATTCAATAGCAATCATGAGTCCATTGATCAAAGCATCATATTCAGTGGTATTTTTGGTACAAGGGAACATCATTTTATATGCCTTCGGTAAGTAATAACACTGAGGTGTGATAAACAGAATTCCAGCTCCTAACCCTTGTTGGGTGAACGAACCATCAAAGAACATTGTCCATGTTTGATGCATGGGAAGCATAATGGACTCATCTAGGAATTCCATCTTTAATGGTTGGTGATCTGTAAGAGGTGCTTCAGCCAATTGATCCGCAATTGCCTATCCTTTAATAGCCTTTCTCTCAACATATACAATATCAAACTCACTAAGGAGCATGACCCATTTAGCTAGCCGACCTGTTAGGGTAGCTTTACTGAGTAAGTATTTTAATGGATCAATATTTGCAATTAGCCTCATAGTGTGAGCCAACATGTAGTGTCGTATCTTCTAGGAAGCAAACACCATTGCTAAATAAGCCTTCTCAATCACTGAATAATTCATTTCGTAAGAGACCAATGTTCTGCTGATATAGTAAATGGCTCTTTCTTTATGATTTGGATCTTCTTGAGCCAAGAGAGCACCCAAGGATGTTTCTGTCATTGAGATATACATGATCAAAGGCTTCCCCTGAATGGGAGGCATCAGTATGGGTGGATTAGCTAGATACTATTTAATCTGTTGAAACCCTTGTTCACACTCTTTGTTCCAATCATAAGTCACACCTTTATGCAGAGTTTTGGTGAAAGGTTGTGACTTTTCAGCTAATTGTGAGATAAATCGTCTGATAGATTGAAGCCAACCTTGGATTCCTCTGATTTGTTTGATATTACAGGGTGGTGGCATTTCCATTATAGCTTATACCTTTGCCGAATCCACCTCAGTTCCTTTCGTAGAAATGATATAGCCAAGTAACTTTCTTGAAGTAACCCCAAATGCACATTTCTTAGGGTTAAGACGCAGCCTAAATTTCTCCATATGATCTAGTATAGGACCTAGATCAGTGAGATGTGTCATATCCATACTCTTAGCAAGTGTGTCATCCACGTATTCCTCCATTGTCCTATGCATCATATCATGGAATATTGTAGTAACCGCTCTTTGATAAGTAGCTCCATAATTTTTTAAACCAAAGGGCATGACATTCCAACATAATGTACCCCATGCACAAGTAAAAGTTGTTTTCTCTTGGTCTTCTGGTGCAATTTTGATCTGATTATAGCTAGAGAAGCCATCCATTAGTGAATACATCTCGTATCCCTCTGTCATATCCATGATCATGTCAATGTTTGGAAGTGGAAAATCATCTTTAGGACATGCCAAATTTAAATCTCTAAACTCTGTGTAGACCCTAATAGATTTATCATGTTTGGTCACTGGGAATATATTAGAAATCCACTCTGCATAATCAATCACTTGGATGAACCCAGCTTTCAGAAGTTTCTCCAATTCTGCTTTGATCAATAAAGCTACATGCAATTGCATCTTTCTAAGTTTTTGTTTGATAGGTTTTACACTTTGAGCTATTGATAAGTGATGCATAATGAGATGAGAATCCACACTCGACATGTCAGAATATGTCCATGCAAAATTTATCCTTTTTATCTTGGAAAAATTCTATAAATTCCTTAAGTTCCTCTGTAGATAATGACTTGGCCACGTGAATGATATGTGGATGCTCTTCTGTTCCCAGATTTATCGGCTGAGTTGGTTCAATTAACACTGATGAGCATTCCTGGAAGTGACTCAAAAGTGCATCAAGTACCTCACCCTCAGGTGCCTCAGAGAGGTTTTCACCTTTGGGTACGTCTTTTCTTTTTACTTTTTTTGGCTCTGACACTGCCACAACGTGGTTTTCACCATCAGAGCGCTTATTTTTTCTTCTTTTAATTTTCTGACTAAGGTACTTGATGTCAGCCTCAGTCATGTTGACACTTTCTTCACTAGTGGAGGACATTACGGGCTCAACAACGTGAAGGTAGCATGCTAAAGTGTAATCATTCTGGAATGTAAGGACTTCACTAGATGATGAAGGGGAATTCCAGTCTATTAACTCAGGATGTTGGAGGGAAAGGGATATGTTAGGTTCAAGTGCATTCACATTATGGTCATCGAAAGCGTCAACTAGCAAGTTGGGATCTAAACCGATCTCATCCAAAGGTGTGTTTGAATCCTTTTGATCCCTAACGATCGAAGTAGAAGACATGTTAGCACCTATAGACTTGGACTCATTAGGATTTTCACTAGACCCCTCACATACGTCAAGAAGTCTTTCATAAGATCCTGCTGACAAACTATCAAACTCATACTCATGAGAGTCTGTATCGAAACTTTGACTTGGGTGTTTGCACCATGAGGGTTTTTGAGTTTTTGCAATACTAGTCTGTTCTTGTGTCCACCGGTCTTGAAATTCTAGTGGTATGTACTCTTCTCCTTTGAAGTTAGGATCTTGTAAGTCTTTCCATTGCTCAAAAGTTAGTGTCTCAAATAGAGTGGTTTGATCAAAATCACAGTCAGTTTCAGCTGTACTAGTATGTGGCACAAACTTATCTGGTTCAGAAAAGAATGCTGCCAGGTCTGGAGGGATGGGATAAAGAAAGCAATCCTCATCTGAGATACTTTGTCCAGGGTCAACTGTAGTTGTATCTTTAGGTTCTGGTGTAGATTCTACTTTTGGCACAAAGTTATTGATCCCTAGATGAAATGGGACCTTTTTGAAACCTAACCCAGTAGTATCTTTCATCTTTTGACCTATAGCTTGAATAGGTTCCATTAACCCATTTCCATTCACACCTATCAGACCACTTCCTTTGTACCCAAAATGCTTCAAAATCTTAAGACCCTCACTGTTAGGATTTAATTCATGAGTCAGGGTAGTTTGTTCAGCTATATTCTTTCCTTTACAAAGCCAAGCTTTGATAGCTCTTTCCTCATCTTCATCTTCCAATGGTATATTAGACCGTACAAATGTACCCTCATAAAATATCTCAGGGGTAACGAAAGATTTTTTGTGCTCAGAAGGTCTCCCATAGGATCGAGGAGATAGGGGTAGAGCTATTAATGATAGCACGGGTTCCATTTGATACCCCCCCATGCCTATATCTATAATTTTTAGTTTTTGTTCCATGTCTTTGAGCTTGGCATCACAAAGTTCTGTGTATTCTCCATTAGTTGGAACAAGAATGTCAGCTGATTAAGTGAGAGCATTACAAGAAGAACCCATGCTAGCAGGAATGGTCACCTCTACACCTTGAAAAGAGAACTTGATACACTGATGATATGTAGAAGGGACCGCTTGCATCTCATGGATCCACAGTCTTCCTAGAAAAATATTATACGCAAGAGGAAGGTCTAGCACCTGACATATGACATCTCTTTCAACTGGGCCAACCCAAATGGGTAACACAAATAGACCTCTAGATGTCCTCTCTTCCTCATCATAAGCTTTTATGGTGATTCTTTTGTGGGAATCTATGCGATCCTCACCATAACCAAGCTAAACAAGAAAATGAGTAGAGCAAATATTAAGACCAACACCATTATCAATGAGCACGCGACGAACTAGCTGCTTTCTTATCATGACTTCTATGTACAAGGGAGCATTGTGCGGGTGACTAATTGAGTGATCATCTTCTTCAGAGAAGGATAAATAATGAGGCAAGGTAAAATGACCTACCATGGATTGAAACTGATCCAAGTTGATATCTTTGGGGACATTAGCTTCAGCAAGAGCTTTGTCCAGAATCTGCCTATGGGCAGGTGAGATTTTTAATAGCTCAAAAATAGTTATCTGAGCATTGGTCCTTTGAAGCTGGTCAAGAATGCTATAACCAGCAACAAGAGGCGTAGGGACCACCTTCGTGGTCTTTTTGGTAGAACCAACAGCAGTCTTATCCGTAGTTTGTTTTGGCGCGAATTTCATAGCAGAAGGGTTAGGACCCTTGATAAAGATTCTAGCATTAGATCGAGTAACAACGTTCGCACAATCTCGAGGTGTTTCAGATTCAGATAATTGAGACCCAGGACTTCTCAAGACAAATGCGGTTCTGGGTCTAGAAACATTCCCACTTCCCTTGCTGGTAAACATATTGCAATATTCCACTCCCATTGGTTCAATCATGTTGATCACATTATCATAAGTGGTATTGGCGTAATTAACTTTGGCATTATTATTCTGAGTGTTGGAGGATTCACCTTTCTCATGACAAGGGAAAGGGTCTTTGAATGCTTGATGATCCGAATTCTTGTTATGATTCTCCACAGTGATGACCTGGTTATCGGTCAAGTCTTGAACTTTATGTTTTAATTGGAAACAAGTAATAGTTGTGTGACCCTTGTTTTGGTGGTAATTATAGTAGGAATTCTCATTCCACCAATGAGGTCTTGGTTGCAGATCGTATAAACATTTCTCCAAAGGAGAAAGAATTTGATTTTGTACCAAAGTTTTGAAAACCACATCAATTGGTTCTCCTAGAGGGGTAAATTTGCATTTGGGTCGTGGTGCCCAAGGTTTGTTGCTAGCAAATTTAGAAGACTGTTGAGTATTGGTCGCAGCCTTTGCAATAGCTTTGGTCGCTTGCATACCTGAAGTGAGATTAAAGACCAGTTTCAAAGAAGTTGAATTCATGTTATCAACCACCCCATCATTCACAACATCTCTATTTTTGTTGGGAAATTTACCTTTGTCTTTGTTGGATGATGAGGGATTTTGCTTGTTATCTTTATACAAGGTCAATTCACCTTTTCTAACCATGAAGGCTTCTATTCTCACAGCCTATTTTATCATACTATCAAATTTAAGGGGACCTTGAAGTTGAACTTGATACCTGAAGTCAAGGATGAGATTATCCAAGAATATATCAAGTTTCTCAGACTCAGGTATTTTGCAAGGGTACTTTGTGCAAAGTTGTCGCCATCTTTGGAGAAACATCAAGAATGGTTCCCCTTGTTTCTGTTTAAGGTTGCAAAGATCCCTTATGTTAACATGATGTTGAATATTATGAGAATAGTGTTGCATAAAAAGATTAGCAATCTCATCAAAAGTTTTGATGCCAGTGGGCAATCGTGAGAACCATTCCATAGCGGGCCCACCCAAACTTCATGGGAAAAGATGCATTAAGTACATTTGATCATGTATAAACTCCATTGAAAAGGCACCAAATTCTCTTAAATGATCTTGGGGATCAGAGGTACCTAGATACTTTTCATATTTTGGGAGCTCTACACCTTTGGGAAAAGGTTGCATAACGATACTCTTATCAAACGGAAAAGGACATATACTTTCCATTGTAAACTATTGTGTAGGTTTGTCCTTATCTTTCATAATTTGGTTGATTTGTCCTTGCATGCCTTGAATTATCTTATGCAACTTAGAGGTTTCAGTTTCCTCTTCTTTGGAAATAAGCGTATCCACTTGGAAATTCATGGGTAATTTGATTCCTTGATTCGCTAAATCTAGGAAATATTTTTCTTTGTCTTCTGCAAGGAGTATCTCCATCATTTTAATGAGAGCCTTATTAGACTTTGATGCATCTATATTAGTCTGAGTTATAGGTTCATTGTCTTTGCCAAGAATTTTGTAAATACTCTAAGTTTGTTCTTGACCCTGGTGTTGCTCTTCTCCCTGATTACCTTGTTCATGACCTTGTGTGTAATTGAAAGGGGACGACATGTTGTTAACTTGAGATTGTTCTATGGGTACTCCTTTAGTATGAGAGCGAGGACTCACAGTTGGAGTGCTCTTTGGTGAATCAAAAGGATTGATGTGTGAAAAAGGATCACTAAGACAATGAGATTCGTTAATAGGATCAACCCAAATGGATGAATTCCTGTAGCTTTGGTGACTTGAAAGAAATGGGTTATGCTGATCTTGAAACAATGGATTAGAACAAAACTAATGTACTAGTTTCAAATTTGGACTTGGGTCTGCACTGAATGGTGAAGAGGAATGTGATGATCCCTCTTGATTATCCACTTGAATAACATGTTCAGAATGACCTTTCTCTTGATTGTGAGGTTTACTTCTACCTACTTTAGAACCACGTATAGGAAATATATTACCGCTCCTAGTCGTAACAGGCATAGACGAAGCTGATACAAGAGGAAACTTAAGATCTGACTCAAAACTCTATCTCTAAAGGTATCAAAAAAGACAAGGTAATAGGCTATAATAGCCAAGGCATGAGATGCACCTAGCATGAATCATCGGAGGTATGGCTAGAACAGCTAAGATATGACTATCATGTCGCAAGGTACAAACACAAGAAAATAGGATGAAGACAAAGAGACAAGACAAGTTTGAGTATGAATCAATCGGTTTGCAACTCGGAACAACTAGTTTCAATCTACAGATAATGAAGGAACAAGCAATCAAATCCAGACAAGAGGTAGATAAGGCAGATAGACAAACTCAATTTTCAAGGTAAAGACTAGATTTCAAGACACAGTGAGAACTGTTCTCTAACAAGATATCCAGGCTTAGGACAATTTTAAGATGATGTGAATCAGCAATCTCTATTTCAAGGTGACAAGCATTCATTTAAAAACACAAAGTTTCAATCAGGAAATGACACAAACAGTATTCGAAAACAATTCCACCAAGGACAAAGCAACTTGGTAGAAACATGGGAGTCTTTGTTTGAATGATAGAACGGACAGTTTAAGACTCAAGAACAAACACTCAATTATCCCTACAAATAAAATTGGTTGAGAAGACAAAATTTGTGCCCCGCTGTCTTATGCGTATGCATTCACCTCACATAGCAGTGTCACCCTCGAAAGAGTGCCCATGTTTTCAGTGTTTCCAAGGACTAAGTATATATGTTTGAAGGTAACCCTTAAATATGGGCCAGTGTCATGTACCACTTCAAACATCCAGGTGCATACCTATGTCGAGAATCTAGGGGAGAGATTCTTCCCTCTCCCTGCGCATAGATTATGCCTCCTTTCAGAGGTGAACGGGGTAGGCATCTAACTAAGAGTGTTTAATAGGCTTCTGTTCACAATAAGCTCCAGTGCCTCTGATACAGAGCTAGGGCCTCGTAGCCACACCAACACTTGTAAGTCACACACCCTTGCAAGCAAGGCTGGGAGCGGCGCCACTCAGTATGACAAACAAGGCTTTCTCATGATGATAGTCAAAATCAATGAGAAAGAAGTTACTATGGCTTTGGAGTCTTTGGACTCAACAAAGAAGACTTTATTAGAGTGAGGTGGAATCACTGTTGAAAGGTGTGTACTCACTTGGGTCATTCCTGAAGGTTCAACTTCTGGCAGGCCCTCTAAAGGTGACTCAACTTGGTTTGGATTCAAGGGTTTGATTTTCTAATTCTCTCAATGAGAGAAGAGCATACTTCTCTACCTTTACACCTCACCCAAACACATCAAACATGTTCATCACCAAGATAGTTTCACTCCACGAAATCCACAAGTCTTTGGGTTTCTGATTCTCTCAAAGAGAGAAGAGCATAATCCCGTAACAAGTAGAAGTGCTAAAGATTCACTTATCTTGCTTTGCTTCCCCAAGTATCCGTCACGCTAGCAACATCTGGGTCTCAGATTCATCCATGGGCATCACTTCCATGTAATGAAGAGCCTAATACCCTACTTTTCTATCAGGATCCTTACAAAATTTTAACAAAGCCCTATTTAGACTATGTGAATGAAAAATAGTAAACAAACATGACATTTTAATTTTGTCTTTGACTAGCATCCTACAAGTAAACTGTTAGAATGTTTTAATTTTTGGCAAGCGAATCTGCAAACCACTATTATGCTGTAGAAGAAAACCAGAAACAAAAAAATCAGAGTAGAAAATAGGAGTTAGAACAGAGAAATAACAAATTAAAAATTTTGGATTTTAAATGTCTATCTGTAAAAGTTTGCACGAGAAAGTACTTTGACGCGCGCGAGCAAGTGCTTCGACGTGTGTGAGAAAACTATTTCTTTGTGCGACAAAGTGCTACAGGAGAAAATCTTTGCGTGGCTCGACATAGAACTTTGCGCGACTCGAAGCAGAACTTCACGCGAGAATCCATACCAGTGCAGTACAGACGTACGATAGAGCGTAAAAAACACAGTCAACAGATTTAAAAATGAGGCTAGAAATTTTTTTTCTTCCCCACGGTGGGCGCCAAAATGTTTAATGCTGAATGTAGACCTCTAAATTCAACACAAACACAACATGGTCTTTACACAATCGCTCAATTCACAAAGACAAACATGAATTGTTTGTTTTGTAAATTTGATTGAGGCGACCTGTTGCCTCCTAATTAGTTGTGGATGTTGAGTTTACCCTCAGAATGAGACCAACAACCTGACCATTGCTAACATGGAGGATTTAAGAATGCAAGAAGAGAAGAATTGCCATTATTCTATGAAATCAAAATTGCAACTAATCTATGAAAAGAGATGCAATTAAACTAAGAAATTGAATTGCAGCTAATCTAAGAATGAATTGCAACTACTCTATGGAAGTGAAATGCAATTAAACTAGCAAAAAAAGCAAATACTCTTAGTCTAGAAATGAAAAGCTTGTAATCTATGAAAGGAATTTGCTCTTAAACTAGAATTGAATTGCTTGTAATCTATGAAAGCTTGAAAGCATAAAACTAAAATGTTAGATATAGAAATGAATCTTAAATGAAAGCATATATCTTCTATTCCAATTTAAACCTTAGCCTAATTATGCAAAATTAAACTTAAAACATGAAAGAATTGATGCAAAAAATGACTATAGATTTGATGCTCTCCAAAATCATCCTCCCAAATGAAGGAAAATAGGTCCAATTTATAGAAAACCAGAGAAAGAGAGTGAAGAGTTTCTTGAAAAGAAACAGTTGTCTCTTCATTCTCTTTTGAGACAAATATACAAAGATTATTTAAATAAAAGGGGGAATTATTGCCACATAAGTGTCCTTTCAAATGGAATTATGGAATTCCTTTTTGAGGATAATTCATCCAATAATTTGAATAACCTTTCAATTCCTTTTATGTATATTAGCTAAAGGGGGTGGATTTGATTTAATTAAAAGCACTTAAGACTTTAGGATTAAATCAATTAATCATAGGGGTTTTCTAGCTAATAACATTGAGAATTTAGGAATTAAATATAATGTTAGATTATGCAAATTTGGGTTTTCTGCATTTGAAACTCAGTCGATTAAAGTCAATCAGGAGAAGAATTTTCCTAGTACAATAGGACTTCGAAGATGAGAAAATTGAAGGAATGCAGCAAAATTGATTGGATTATTAGGTGCCAATTTTGGGGTGTTACAATTGCAGAGTGATTGGTATGAGCCAATAAAGGTTGGGGAAGTGGGGAGGAATGTATTGCATAAATTATTGTGGAAGGAGAAGATCAAAGGAGTCCAACTAATCAAAGAAAGAAGATGACATTACCAAACCAGTCTACATGTCTCCGAAACCCTTATTTTTAGGGGTTTGGTAGAAATCTAATGTATGGACACCATTAGGGTTTGAGACCTAGTGAATACTCAAGTGAAGGAAAAACCCACAAATAATATCCAATTGGTTTTTGGGTTTATTAAGGTTTTGTGGGAGCAAGAACACATTTTCAGTGTTTTGGAGGGCTAATAGGCCTAAAAAGGCTACTAGGGCCAAATAGTTGATTTTGGGTCTTGACTGAAAAATGGTTGAAGGGATCACCAAATTGGACCCATAGGAGTGTGAATAGGCATAAGGGGAGTAGGAAAGCCTAACCCTAGGTATTTGACAACATTGGAGTGTTTAGAGGCTTGTGAAGCCATGCTTGTAAGGAAGTGAAGAAAGAGTGAGAAGAGTGAAGTTTGAAGTTGGTGAGAAGTTCCTAGGAGGTTAGGGGATCAGGAAAGAATACTATAAATAGGGTAGAGAGTTAGAGACCCTAAGAGAGACCATTGAAGGTCTTGGAGAGAGATAGAAGCTCTAGGAGAGGAACCTTCTCATCAAATTGAGAGCTAGAAGCTCTAGGAGAGGAACCTCCTCATCAGTTTTTAAGGGTACTGATTCACCCCTCCCCTCTTAGTACACACCCTTCCATTATTCCAAGAATTGGTATCAGAGCTAGATATCTTATTTGGAAAATTTTAAATTACTTGAGAGAAAATATCATACAATGGAAAGGTATAAGCTTGACAAAAATATTGAGAATCAGAAGTTGTAGATACAAATTTTATTTAAGTAATATAAAGAAGCAAGAATCAAGATGAAAGAGTTATTGGATGAAAGAAAAGTCATGGCATCTCGCTATAATGAAATTGACTACCATGAAGAAGAGATACCTAATTTATTTGATTCTTCTGGATCTGAATATGGTACTACATCTGAAATATATGAAGGAAGCATTACAAGTCTAAATGAAATCAATCAACATCTTATTGAACAAGTAAAAGTACTGTAGATTAGTCAAGAGACATAGATGGTAAGAATGATTGATGTTATGAATAATGCAAGACAAGTTGAACAAGAAAGAACTTTATCTATTGATGACATGAGAAAGATTACTGAAATGTTGCAAGAGAAAGAATCTGAGATACAAAGACTTACTAAACATCACATTGAGATCACCAATCAAATAGTTCTTATGATTCATGAGGCCAACCGAGTGAACATAGAACTTAATGGAAAAGTGGAAGTTATTGGAAAACTTAAAGAAGAAAATGAGAAACTGAAGCATGAAGCAAAGATTCAGCAACAACATAATGATATGATCAAGAAAGTTGAAGACAGTACAAAAAGAATGGATGAATTTATGAATGGATAGAGAAGACTCAAAAACAATACCGGGTTAGGGTATACTGAGCATGGAGAATCATCAAACTGAGCTGATCAAAGGGATGTCTACAAAAATCCAAGGCTAAAGAAGTGTTCATGTAATCATTGTGGAAAACTAGGCCACACATCAAATGTCTGCAAAGTAAAGCAAAAGGTATTCCTAAAACTACTTCTACATTCATAGGTAATTGTTATAACTCTAACAACAAATGACACAAAGCACATGAATGCAGATGTAAGAAGAACAAACCAAAGAATAAATATTACATGTAAAAACATTGTTCTACTTTAATCATATATGGCCACACATCTCATGAATGCAGGAAAAAGAAAAAGCAAGTTTGGAAACCCAAAGAACAAGAAAATGTATATCAACCGAGAAGGGTTGGTAATTCATATGTATGGGATTACAACACATGGGTAAATTTCACAGCATGTCATAAATATGGACATATAGCTGTAAATTGTATGAGGAAATGGATAAAAAGATCTAGAAACTGGACTAAATCCATAATGGCATGCTTACACTGTCATAAGGTTGGTCACCTAAGAAAGTATTGCAGAGACTGAGTGGCTGATTCAAGCACTTTTGCAAATGGAATTACTATTGAAGACATCAGGATAATGAGAAATCAAATGTGGAGGAGAGCTTCAAATAATGATAATGTTGGACCAAGCAATATAGTTGGTGACACCTCATCTAATGGATTAGGTAATTCCACCACCCCCACCTAAGCAATACAAGTAAGTAAGGAACTACACTCTACAAAGCTATATTTTACATCAGTTCCAATATTCATTGATAACATGCCAAATTAGCATGAATGAAGATGCACTCTGGTATTACTTGTTATGATTGTGTGAATCATGTTTCATCGGTCAATGTAAACCAAGCATAAACTGCATGTCAGTAAACATATGAAATTTAACCGAGTTGACATCATACACCTAGCATCATTGGTAAACATGCGAGAGACAACTGAGTTGACACCTTGTACTAAGTATTGAATACTCACGGAGCTAAAGTCTTTGATGTGTTAACCAAGCATCTACGCTTTGTCAACCGAGTGGCAAGTGAAGAATTTAATGCATCACTTAGGTTATATTTTTTAGCATCATTTGAAGGAATCAGTGACATTATTTTAGTCTTTGGATTTTATGAAGCATTCAGAGACATTAATCTTGCTTCCTAAAAATTCCTATCCAGAATGGGAAGTAATCTTGCACACATTTATGGTGTTGTTTCTTCTCAAGGGGAGAAATGTTCAGCATTCATGGATCATCTTTAGGATCCTATGTCGGGCATCTACCAACACTACATGGAGTTCATCACTTCATATCTTATAGGGGGTCATATGATCTTCTCTACTTTCTCTGCTATGGGGAGAATATATTGTAATTTCTGGTAGAAGTAGTCCTTGGGGTTATCATAAGTCCTCTATCTATCACTCTTCTTCTTCCTCACTTGTACATTCCATTGCATCTCATCTTATCTACTTTTTAAAGGAGGTTTTATTCCCACTGGGGTTTTCTCGTTTCTCCTTGCTTCTAAGTTATTTGCATTTTAAATGAGTACCTTATCATTCATTGTTGTCAAGACTCATATCTTTCATGTCCACCTAAGATATGATTAAAGGGGTTGTTATTGTATTTAATTAAACACATGGCTTTACTAAGCCTAGTTAGATGTCCTAGTTAGATGTCACCTATTTGACCTCTTCTAAGTGAGGTGTCTAGTTGTTTGATTCAGTCTTGTAGCTATGTCATGTTGGTTGACAGAGTCTTGTAGTTGTGTCATATTGTTTTCTCCACTTCTTCCTCTATTTGTAGAGGTTAGTTCCCTCCTCACACTTATATGTACTCAACTTCTCCAATGAATCAGGTAGTCGACTTGGGCTCACAATTTGTTTACTGCTTCATCTTATCTATTTAGATTATGGAAGCTCTTTCAAGATCTAATTGTGACATTGCTAGAATTAATGTGTCAGATTCCATCATGGGGTATGTGCACCAAGTTGTGGACCAAAAAGGGGGTATAAGTGGACACATTTTTTCTAAAATTGGGTAAACCTGAACTTGGAACATGCATTTGAGGGTCATGCACTCAAAATAAGAAGATGTGTAAAAAAATAAAAATTGTAGTACTCTGAATCTAGTTTCTAAAACACTAATATTTTTCAAAAACCAATAAGATTAAGATGGTCAAACGTTGCACACACAATAGCATGTTCCTGATTTTTTTGGAAAAAACATAACATAGTTGTTTCTGTGCGCGGTACAAAATATATAGTTATATTCAGTATTTTTTAAATCCCTTTGGTAGGATGATAGGTAAGAGTGAGATCTAGAAGTTGTTTACTTTTTGGTAATTTTTTGATGAGTATTTTTTTCTGTGATTTTTTGAACTAATAGCATCTTGAAATTGTGGTACTTGTTCATGCGCTTAGCATAAATTGCATCAAAATAATTGAAAATGAAATTTTTTTTAAAAAAGTGTATAGACTCAAGTGTAGATCAATACTATGTAATTTATTAGTAATTTAATTAAGTATATCAAAAGTTATTAAAAAAGTGGTAGACATATGTCTATGAGAACAATCAAGACACTGGTAAAGAAAATTAAATTTTACTATGCTAATGTTGTCCAAAAATAGAAAAATTTATATGCTTAAAAAGCTAAGAAGACGTATGAGATTATGGTGAAAATTATAAAGCTACCCAGTTGACAAATTGTAAACCTGGTGAAGATAAAGTCAATAATTCATCTTACAAGATGAAAAAATGTCTAAAAGAACAAAAATGGAGGGAAAATGAGTCTCCAAGCCTTTGGGTCATTTTTCAAGCCTCTTCCTAAGCCATAACCCGATTGGGTTTTTAAATTTCAAATAACCTGATCAGGTTCTGAAAATAAAAGAGTACTTTAAAAATAGATCGACTTTTGAAGAAGTAAAAACTATTCATTTTATTCTCCATAACCTAAGAAGGTTATGAAGAAACTAAAATAGGCTTTTCTTCCAGAAGCCATAACTTCCACATATGGAGTCCGATTGACTCCTTTCAAAAAGCGTAGGAAAGATCTTGAGATGATCTAACACATGATTAACCTAAAATCATCTTTAGTGATCAACATTTTTTTCCATCCATTTGAATCAAGTAAGGTATAAAATAGGTACTCATTATTGCCCATACATGCAACGTATAGGAAAATGAGTATGCTCTCTCTCTCTCATAGAGAGAGAGAGAGAGAGAGAGAGAGAGAGAGGTATGTGCAAGATCGGGAGGGGCAAAACTATGCCCTTAAGTGGAAATGCAAAATCAGCAAATCAAGGTTAGTCAACTTGACGTGAAAATTTCAACTAGCCATATGATAATGTATACAATTATTTACACACCTAGTTCAAGGTTATAAGAGAATATTTACTCGAAGCTTATAGGGAGTGTGTGAAGCAAATTAGAGGGAGTTACAAGGAAAAATGGGAGTTTGTTAAGTAGAAAGGGTCCTCTGATTTCTAGGTTTATAACTCTGTTGAATATGTAGGGATGAGAGGAGGTAAAGATGGTGTAGAATTTGGTCTTTCATTCAATATTCTATTTATAGAGAAGTTAGTTTATCTAGAAGCCAAAAGAGCTCAGCTTGAATGTAATTTTGATTGGAAACAAGTCTGCAAATGTATTTTTGTTGATGATATTCAAGAGGCGGCCATTAATCATGGGCTCACCAAAAAATTGGCCATTATTCAGGGCCCTCCTGGCACTGAAAAAAATTTACTGGGTTGCAAATTGTAAAGGATTTGCTTCATAAGATTTCAAATTCCTCTAGTCCCATTCTCATAGAATAATTTACTAACAGAGCTTTGGATCAATTTTTGGAGGGAAAATATGAATACGAGAAAAGTCTAGGAAGGTTAGGATCTAGAACTCAGAGCTCAATTCTTAGCAAATGTACTCTTGACCAGGGATAAGAGAGCAATATCATATTGTTTTCTTTGGTAAGCAACATTGAATTCCTAATTTGAATGTAAAAACATCAGAAAATATAGGATTTATTAACATTCCAAACAAAACTTGTGCTACCGTTTCCAGGGCTAGAATTGGTCTGTATATCTTTGGAAATGCCAAGCTAGTCTCAGACGATTCTCTAGTGTGGAGTGATATCATAAATCATTTTATAGATAATGGGTATGTTCGTAATGGAATACCACTATATTGTCCTAAACATGGAGATGATGCTAGACATATTGTTACCAAATCTCATGATTTAAGAAGGTATGGCGATGGAAGTATGAGCTTTTGTACCAGGAAATGAAAAGAAAAATTAATTTGTGGTCATCTTTGTCCCAAGAAATGTCATCATGGAGGACATGTGAGAATTGGATTTGCAAGGCCCAATGTATGAAGAAGTTTGAATTTTTTGGACATGTCTATAGGAAGGTCTGTCATGCAAATTCCTATGACCCCTTTCGACACATTGGAACAATAAAGTGTGTTCGAAGGGGTCGTAGGATCTGTTAGGACACACTTGAGTGTTCTAAAGTGTCGAAAGGGATCATGGGGACTTCCTAGGGGTCCTAGTACACCTTATCATGCGTTAGGACCCCTAAGAAGTCCCATGACCCCTTTCAACACATTTTAACACTCAAGTGTGTCCGAAGAGGTCGTAGGACCCCTTAGGACACACTTGAGTGTTATAATGTTGTCCAAAG
>MU224468.1:91450-114130 GCA_018584345.1 Thuja plicata
GGGTCCTATTACGCTTTATCACACGTTAGGACCCCTAGGAAGTGCCCATGACCCCTTTCGACACATTGGAACAATCAAGTATGTCCCAAGGGGTCCTACGACCTCTTGGGACACACTTGAGTGTTCCAATGTGTCCAAAGGGGTCACAAGGACTTCCTAGCGGTCCTAACACGTGATAAGATTCACCTTCCAATCTTTTATTAGTGTCTTGTTCTATTTCACTCACTTGAAACACCTATGTACTAGGAGGGTATTAAATTGTATTAACTATGTACAAAAGGTTGGAAGATTGCAGAAAAAATCATAAAACTTTTGCTAATTTGCAATGGCCCAAAGTGAAGGGAGCAACTCTACTTCCAGATGTATTTTAGGTTGCCCATCTATACAGTTTGGTGAAGAAGGGTGTGCATTTTCTGATTCCTACTACTGTAATTGTTACCTAAGGGTTCTAACGCGTGAAAAGGTATACTAGGACCCCTTAGGACACACTTTAAGATTGCAAAAAAAATCATGGATGGCCATTGAAAGAAGCAAAGGCAACGAACCGGCCATTTAAAAAAATTCATGGGCGGCCATTGAAATAAGCTATTTTGTTGGAGGGAAGAGCATAAAACTTTCGCTAATTTGCAATGGCCCGAAGCGAAGGGACAAAATCTACTTCCAGATGTATTTCAGGCTGCCCATCTATACATTTTGGTGAAGAAGGTTTTAAATTTTTTGATTCCTACTGCTCCAATTGTTACCTAAGGGTCCTAACGCATGATAAGGCATACTAGGACCCCTTAGGACACACTTGAAGATTGCATAAAAAATCATGGATGGCCATTGAAAGAAGCAAAGAAAACCAATTGGCCATTTAAAAAAATTCATGGAAAGCCATTGAAATAATCTATTTTGCTGGAGGGAAGAGCAGAAAAATTTCGCTAATTTGCAATGGCCCGAAGCGAAGGGAGCAACTCTACTTCTAGATGTATTTCAGGTTTCCCATCTATATAGTTTGGTGAAGAAGGGTGTGCATTTTATGATTTCTACTACTCCAATTGTTACCAATTTGTACCTCCTAAATACTATGAAGATTACCATGTACATATCTTTTATACGACCTTCGCGGGGTGAAGGAAGAAAATGAAATACTTAGGACAGAGGGTGAGAAACAATTTGGAATTACTGAAAATTTGCGAGAAGAGATGAGATTATTGTGAGAAGAGGGGGAAAATCAACTAGGTTAAATTATCCAAGCCTTGAAACATCAAATTTCATCATTGTGTGTAGAGAGCGAGAAGCAACTGGGAACAATTCAAAGAATGCAAAAAAGGATTGAAATCTTGCGTGCAGAGGAAGTGCAACAAAGTGAGAGTGCAGAAGAGGAGATTGGGTTTCTTCAAAACATCTCAGGTGAAGTATTGGCTAATCTAGATGTCATGCTCTGTGCTTCTGATGGTTCAACATTTCAAGCACATTCTCTCATTCTCATGAGTGCTCTTTTCATTTTTCCCTAGTTTTAACATTCCTAGGGGTCCTAATGCGTGATGTGTGTGTGTGTGTGTGTGTGTGTGTGTGTGTGAGAGAGAGAGAGAGAGAGAGAGAGAGAGAGAGAGAGAGAGAGAGAGAGCATACTCATTTTCCTATATGTTGCATGTATGGGCAATAATGAGTACCTATTTTATACCTTACTCAAGATTCAAATGGATGGAAAAAAAATGTTGATGACTAAAGATTATTTTAGGTTAATCATGTTTTAGATCATCTCAAGATCTTTCCTACACTTTTTGAATGGAGTCAATCGAAATCCGTATGTGGAATTTATGGCTTCCAGAAGAAAAGCCTATTTTAGTTTCTTCATAACCTGCTCGGGTTATGGAGAATAAAATGCATAGTTTTTACTTCTTAAAAACCCGATCGAGTTTTGAAGTACTTTTTTCTTTTTAGAAACTGATGAGGTTATTTGAAATTTAGAAACCCGATTGGGTTATGGCCCGGTTACCAAGCCTAGAACAATTTCAAATTTTCAATAACCCGAGTGGGTTATATGAAATTTGAATTTTTTTTAAAGATGTGTCCAGTTTTGTGGTCCACAACTTGGTGCACACACCCCATGGGTATGTCTCAATCATCATTGGGTGTGTTTTGAAATCAAAATGATAAGGGATATGTCATCAATTGTGTATTTCTTGTTAGAGGTTCTAGTTTGCTTGTTGGAAATTTGTTGTTAGTGGGCTTGAATTTTTTGGGCCAAGGCATCATTTGGTTGGCTGAATTGTTTGGGGGCTGAATTGTTTGGGCCAAGGCATCCTTCGGTGATATTCCTTACACAAGCACAACCCAAAGGTGTCAAGATAGATCAATAACACACTAGATGTAAAGGTGCTAGAAAATACAAAGATAAACAACACGCTAGAAAAAAGGGTAGTAGCTCACCTCAAGAGTGGGTACAGATAACTCACCCATAACATGGGAGAAGACTGAGAAGCCAAAAAGTATTTTTTTCTATGTTTTCAAATTATTTTCTAGGTGAAGCTATCATTAGGATCCCAACTACAAGCGAGAATAACTCATGAAACTCTATTCGAAAACATATAAACACAAAGGGACAAAGTGCTGAGAAAGTTGCACGTCATCAAATGAAGAGTGGCGCAGTAGATGGAGAAGGAACCCATCTATATAGATAGAGGGGGCTGCACCATCAGGAGAAATAATTGATGAGGTTCAGTTTGCAATAGGAACATCACCCAGATTTGTAGCAGGAGTAAGAACTGATAAGGTTCAGTTTCCAGCAAGAACATCACCGAGGTTTGTATCATGAGCTTCATCCAAACTGGACTCATTGTCAGCCCACAATTCATCAATAAAGGAAGAATTAGAATCTAGGAGAATCAAATGTTCATCATTGGTGTCCTTCCACCAAATGGAAATGCCTTTACAACGTATGCGAGAACAATCAGTTGCTAGGTGATAAATAGAGAAGCACCAATGACATCAAAAGGGGACGCCCTCGTAATACACCGAATGAGTCCATGGTCTATCCCCAACCATGAGACCCACATCTCTATAGAGAGGTTTGGAGGTATCAATCTCAACCAAAATGTGTGCAAAGGTAGAGAGACCCATAGCAGTCATACTTTCATCCAACTTCAAGAAACAACCTATAGAGTTTCTAGTGGCCTCAAAGTAAGAGTTCTTCCAAAAATAAAGGAGAAGGTTTGGGAGACAAATGCACATTGGACGTGTACTAAATGGTTTAGCAAAAGAGTTGAAGGAGACTATCTAGGGTTTTGTTGAGAGAGAGTGAGCCCCCCATAGCCATAGCTTGCTTAGCATCAAATCTTGTTCTTCAAAAGAAGTAAACAAAACAATAAAAAAACCCTTTGCACAAGGGAAAAATTCAATATTACCAGGGACAATAGATTGCCAAGAATTCATCACCCACTGATGAAGATAAAAAAGAGAAGGCCAGAAACCAGCAAATCTACAAACCAACCTGCATCTTTTGTAGAAATCCATATTTTCCACCACATCATAGCCACACATCACCACATGGGATGTCTTGGAATAGTCAAGAGGTTGACATTTCTCCTTTGAAGGAATAACAAAAACATGATGAGAAAAGCATCGTCCACCAACAATAGAGAGAGGCTTTGGAGTGGGGAGCCCCCATTCATCACCTTAGTAGAACCAATCTCAATTCTCTAAGAATAATACTCAATGAGGACCACTTCAGTAGGAACCCCTCCACTAGCAATGTCAAGAATAGTAAGAACCCCTGCATCACCCTCAGCTAGATGTGGAACACCCAACACACTCAAGGGAGAGGGATCAGGGTGAGAGCAAGCCCCCATTCCAACCAGGGTCGAAGCTACAGTGACCTTCCCATAAGCAACCACATAACCAAATGAAGCAGAGACAATATGGGCAACAAATATGACAACTTGGGCTGAGGAAGTGTCTAGAGTTGTTACACCATGAGCGGGAGCCAGAGCCATTACACAATGAGTGATAATGGGGTTGCACTTCATTTTGAAATTGCAAAATGAAGTGTTGTGTATTATTGATTTTGTTTTTTTTATATTTTTATTATTTTTTACCTTTTTTGTCTTTATAATCTATTTGAATTTCAAGTTTAATAACTTTTTTAGATTTATTAGGATACATGTTGATATTATGTTTTACGTCATAAAGCATGACAAATTGGGATTTGATTGATTCTACATTTGCAACTTTCTCATTCTCTTTTTTTTTCATAGTTTGCATATAGATCTTCAGAGCATATAGCATAGAAACTAGAATACATATGCTAAAATTAAAAACAAACTTATTTATACATTTGAGCCATTTTATTATTAATTTGTAATATACTATTATTATATTTAATTATAATAAATATGTACATATTGATAGTTTAAATTATATTTTGCGATTGATTATTAATATGAACCCTAAAAAATTAATGCATTAGACTTTTATGGTTAGAAGCATGCTGATAAATTAGATAGCCTTTATTTTATTTTATTTAATTCTTTTAAAAATTCTTAGACTTTTGTGTCGTTTGCATGGTCTAGCACCCGTGATATTTTTTAGTTAAAAATATGTTACTGGAAGACAATATGTTACGTAACATCTAGAAGCCTTTCAGCCTATATGCTTTATATATTATTGAGGCAACATACAAGAGAAAAAACAGTAAGGAAAAGAGGTCATTATGGAAGCTGGGCATGGCATTGAGGATGATGAAAAGGAAAGGGGAAGTGAGTTGGTAAAAGATGGATCAGTAGATCTCAAGGGAACCCCTGTTTCCTATTCTGCAACTGGACGTTGGGCTGCTGCCTTCTTCATTATGGGTACTCTCTTTCTTTCCTTTCTCAATCTGTCATATAACACTAAGAAAACCCAACCCATGAAGGATAGGGAATGTTTTCATTAGATATCTTCAAGGCAGTTTAGACATCATCTGCATCAATACATGCTTGTAAAAAGAATCATTTTTTTTCAACTTATACTGTGCAGGTGTTGAAATGGGCGAGAGATTAGCATACTTCACAATAGCAACAAACCTATTCACATACCTAACAGATGTTATGTACGAGGGACTTGCAACATCTGCAGAGGCTGTAAACACATGGTGTGGGGTGACGAACATTCTTCCTCTAGTAGGAGGCTTCCTTAGTGATTCCTATGTTGGACGCTATTATATGATCATCACTTCCTCACTTCTCTATCTCTCAGGATTAGCACTCCTCATAGCCTCAGTATCCATCTCTTCTCTAAGGTCCCCTCGTCCTCGTCCTCCTCCTGCTAACATGCAAAAGCATGCCAGGGGCACTCAGATTGCAGTATTATTCACAGCACTGTATATGATATCTTGTGGGTCTGGTGGAATGAAGCCATCTTTGCAATCATTTGCAGCAGATCAGTTTGATTACCAACATCCAGATGAAAGCAAACAGAAAATCTCCTTCTTTAACTGGTATTACTTCTTCATGTCGTTGGCCATACTCATGTCAATTACAGTGATAGTGTATGTTCAAGGGAATGTCGGTTGGGGGGCAGGATTTGGCATTGTAGCATCTGTGAGTTTCATAGCTACACTCATCTTCTTATTTGGGACGCCCAAGTACAGGCATAGAGTTTCTGCTGGGAGCCCAATCACTCGGATTGCTCAGGTCTGTCTTTCTAGTAGTTTGGAATAAAATTATCCTGTCGGTTTTGGGTTAAAATGTCTTTGGTTGTGGGTGAAGTCAAAGATATTAAACATACAATTTTAATTATTATATTAGAATTTTGCATTCAATAAGATTTGTTCTGTAATAGTTACTTTTATGGGGATTTTCGTCATTTATTTCTTACGATGTATTGAACAAGACTTGAGTTTTTAATAGTCTGAACTTTGCATTCAACAAGATTTAATTTCTTATAAGCTCTTTAAGAACCTTTTAACTTTGGTCATAGAAGAATGGTCTATTGACTATAGATTTTTAAAATTATTTTTAACTTTTAAAAAAAAATCATTAATTAAAAAGATTTATAAATAAAGGCCTATCTGTGAATCCGACTCTCAAGTGGTGATACGTCTATTGAATCGGCAACATTCTAAAGTTGTTAGTTGGAAGTTAGCTTTGATTGCGGACCAGATTCATAATTTGTGTACTTCTTTGGAGTCTGTTACTTTCACTCATATTCCCAGGGAATGGAATAGTGTTGCTGATTGTTTGGCGAAGTGGGCTTCTGACAATATGTGTAATTGGAACATTGTTGATAAGACTCAACTTCCGACGGGCTTGTCCCATCAAATTTGATCACTTGGTTTATCTTGATAGGGCTATTTGATGCCCTTTCTCTGTTTGTTTTTGTTTCTCTTTCAATTTGAATAAATTTTCACCCCTCTTTTATTTCAAAAATAAAGGCCCAATTTATTTTTTTTAGTCAAAACATTCCAGTCGAATAAATAATATATTGATCTCAAAAGACACTTGATTTAATGAAAAAGTCCATGTTATTGATGTCAAAGAACCCTTAATTTGCTGAGATCAAATCTTCTTTCACTACAATGCCAAATTAAAAAAACTATAAATGGATTCTAGATTATAATCTGAACACCCAAGAACAGACAGAGATCCTTCTGGGAGTCCAATCACTCCAATTGTCCATGTCTGCAATTTTTAAAATAATAGATAATTTATTTCAAATGGAATTGTTGAGGTGTAATCTAGTCTACCTTTAGATTATTTATCTGCATTTTTTTGTAATTATGTGATCAGCGGGTTAGACAAGATACTCTATGTTTTGACTGTTTAAATGACTCATCTACAATCATGCTAGCTTCTTCAATTGGGTCCACCTATTCATCTGATTTTAGAGCTTAGAAGGTGCTGTTTAAGCCAAATTGCTCACTGCTTCAAATTTCAAAACACACTGCGAATTTCAAATGAAATTGCTATAGTGCATTGTAGACAACTCTTAGATTATTGCAAATTTCAAATGAAATTGCTATGGTGCATTCTAGTCAACTCTTAGATTATATATATACATCTCTTATGATTATGTAATTCACGCTTACACTGCATTCTAAAACTTTATTTAGATATCAGATAACTCATCCCCAATTACACGAATTTCTCCAATAGTATAATTTCACATAAGCCATAAGCTAAGAAGGTTTTCTTTGTCCCATCACCATTCAGATCTGCAAATTTTAAAATTTACAAATAATTTATGTCAAAGGGAATTGTTATGTATGATAGATTTTCTCTTTCCATTGAAACAGGTGTTCGTTGCCGCTTTCAGAAACCGTAATTTGCAGGTAAGTGCAGAGCCTAACAAACCCAGTCACAGTGACTTCAAGTGGCTGGACAAGGCAGCCATTGGAGAAGAAGAGCATGGCAGCAAAGATCCCTGGAAAGCCTGCAGAGGCAGTCAAGTGGAAGAAGTGAAGCAATTAGCAAGAATGGTACCAGTGTGGCTCACAGTCATCATCTACTCAGTGACTCTGGCACAGGGCGGCACATTCTTCGTGAAGCAGAGCAGCACAATGGACAGGAGCCTTGGCCCCCACTTCAGAATACCCCCTGCCTCCACTCTGGCCGTAGTAATCATTACCACTCTGATTGCAGTGAGCGCATATGACCGACTGCTGGTTCCATTTGCAGCAAGGAGAACAGGCATGGAACGAGGCATAAGCATACTTCAGAGAATCGGGGCAGGATATGTGTTTGTAATTGTGGCGATGATAATAGCGGCCCTGGTGGAAGCCAAGCGCCTCAAAATTGCACAAACCCACGGTCTCATGGACAAACCGCAGGCCGTGGTTCCCATAAGTGTCTTTTGGCTCGCCCTGCCCAATGTAGTTTTGGGTATAGCGGATGCTTTTACTCTGGTTGGTCTGCAGGAATTTTTCTATTCACAAGTTCCTGACACCATGAGGAGCTTGGGTGTCGCTTCCAATTTTACAGCTGCCGGTATCGGAAGCTTCGTCAGCAGTCTTGTTATTAGCACTGTTAACAGTATTACCGGGAAGATGGGTCACAGGTGGCTTCTGGATAATCTCAATTCAAGTCGATTGGATAACTTTTACTGGTTGCTGGTTGCTTTGAATGCTCTCAATCTTCTGGCGTTTGTATTCATTGCGCGGAGATACAGGTATAAAAGCTTGGCAAAATATGGGCCTGAGGTGCAGGGAATGTTATGAATGGTAATATTGTGGAGTAAACTGATGAATATTACAAATGTTAATTAGTATTTCTAATTAGAACTGTTACCATTTTCGCTTTCTGAAACTTTCTAAACACAGCCTATTATAAATTTTCATTAAGAAACCAATATAAACCGTTCATCACAAGAAATATCACTTATCAGATCATAAGAGAATAATGCTGCAACAACTATAAGAACCAACTCAAATCTAATCTGTTAATTTGCCAGTAAAAATAAAAATAAGGAGATATGTGCAAAAGACTAAAAAAAAAAAAAAAAATTATTATTAACATTGATAATCTGCATATGCCATCCGAATGCAACAAACTTGGTCTTGCAAAATTTCAATAAAAAAATATTTATTGATTTGATGGGTTTTCTTAGTGTTGTATGACAGACTGACAAAGAAAAGACAAGAGTACCCATAATGAAGAAAGCAGCAATCCATCGTCCAGTTGCAGAATAGGAAACTGGGGCTCCCTTGAGATCTTCTGATCCGTCTTTTACCCACTGCTTCTCATCATGTTCAATATCATGCCCAGCTTCCATACCCATCTATTCTCTTTCCGCTTTGTAAGTCTCAGATGTAGTTTCATATGGATTTTGCCTGAATTATATGTGCTAAACAACAAGGATTCTAGATCCTGCACATATTCCAACAACATAGGTTGAAAGGTTGGCATCATTTTGCAGTGCATTACATCTCTTAACGCATTTTTGGATTGTTTTCTATCTATCATTTGAACGAAGTGCGACAACCACTATAAACTAGTACTTGTACTTTAGACGGGTACAATGGTTAGGCCCATATTCAAATATTTATATCAAATGATGATATTGTGGTATATTTATGGATCTCTATCCCTCTCCATTTCTATATTCATGTCTCTTTCTAACTCATACACTCTTTTTATCTACCTCTCCTTTCTCGCTCCTTATCTCTATCTTAACTTACCCAATCTATCTTTCACCTCATATATATTTATCGTCCTATCTCTTCATCTCCCCCCTCTCCTCTCTCCTCTTCCTATTTCTCTCCCTCCCACTTCCTTCCTCTTTGTCTCTCCTTCATAACTATCCCCCACTTTGATATTAGATTCTAATCCATCCATCGACACTCTCTCTCGACTCGTGAGCCTCTTCTCATTTAGGGTTTCAATTTGATCGCCCTACTATTCTAAAGGGGAAAACCTTTCATATGCGGAGTCAATAGCGTTGCAGGGGAAGATGTCCTTCAATATATGTTTGCATTAAGTAGATTTATTCTCTTCATTGTATAGAATTCAACCTAATTCTAGTGTCTGCATTACCACTCTCGTTTGTGCCAACCATGGTTGGGAAGAGAGTGAAAGTGTGGGGATGCTCTATAGCCTCCTACCTTGGATAAGCCACCCTCTGGGCCATCATATCATCCACGCTTAATATCTTGGCTACATATGTGGTTTGTATTTGCACATTCCCTTGCTACGGGTCTCTCTGTGAAAGCCTAAATTAGTACACAGATCAATTGAATCTATATTTGGATTGGTATCAATCCCATAATTGCATAGAATGACATACAAAGAGAACTAAATAAGCTAACTATAGTCATGCAACTGTTCATGTTTCCTTTTTAGAATATGTTTGAACTCCTTATATATGCATCCCCATATAAAGTTTGGCCTACATGACTCAGGCATCCTTTGTCAAGCTAGGGTCCATGGGGTTTCGAAGTTGTATCATCTTAAAATGGAAGCACTTCCATGTTAAGACTGTTTAGCCCTCCTTAGGGGGTGTTTTGGGCCATCATCATGTTGTTCTCTCATTTCTGCCCTTCTCCATCTTTTGTGCCTATTTAGGACCTTGATTAGGCCTCTCTAGGCACTATTTTCCCCACATGGGACATTTTCCAGTGGTCCTAATCTCCTGGGTCAAGGTCGACCTCGACTGACCTAGGTCGGGGTCGACCTCGACCTTGACCCAGGTCCCCCTTTTCCATTGAAAAGTTTGTCTATTGCAGGGGAAACTCAAAAGTTCATTTTCTACTTCCAGGTTGGCTGTTTTGGGCTCCGAAGTAGCGACTCTTAAAAGATATTTAATATAGGTCCACTTCTAGGGGTATAGGCCTAATTGGAATTTAATTCTCCTATGTCGGTCTCTCTAGAAGTTTATGCCCTAGACTTGTATATAAGGAAGTCTTTCTCCTTTCATTTTCTAAGGCTCAAGGACTAAGCACACAAGACTAAGACGGACAGATCATCTCATCTATGCATAATCTTTCTACATGCTTTCAAACTTCCAAGTGTTCAATCAAGGTTTTCAAGTCTCATTCTCAAGCATTCAAGCTCTCCATTCAAGATCAAGGATTCAAGCATACAAGCCTTTGAAAGGATTTGGTTCAAGTATTCAAGATTCATCATTCAAACCCTAGATCTATCCATCATGGTGGTGTGATCTTCCTTCAAGATCCTTTGTGCATCTTCAAGATTCATTCATTCTTCCTTCAAGGTCGATTCCAAGCATACAATCAGGAAGGTTTAGATTTACATTTATGGTTTTTAATGTTGAGTCTAAGCTTTCATATTAACATACTTGTTTACATTTGAAATACAATTGCATATCTATTGAATATCATAGCTTCGTTGTTAGATCTACTTCTACTACTTGCTAGCATTCTCCATTTCAATTTTGATTTCAAGGTTAATTCCTAAATCAGGGTTTGAGTAAGGCAAACCCCTCCCCCAACAAACAAAACCATTTTTCTTGTAGGTACAGGTACGGAATAGTGAATCACAGAGCAGATTTGAATACCCTTTTTCAGAAAACTTACGGGATCCACGAACAGAACTTTCGTCGGAGCACCGCAGGTCAAGGTCGACATAAAGGGGTCAACATCAAACTGCATTTGGGTCAAGGTCAACCTGGAATAGAAAATGAAAAGATTTCTGGGTTTTTTCCATCTCTGTGTTTCTGTACCAGACTTGGTTGTAGAATTTCCAGAAACTTGGTACAAACATTAGAAAATAGGTATTTCCAAATCTTCTACATTTCAAGATAAGTGTTTCATTTCATCATAATATTTCAGATCTATTATCTTACTCTATAATTAAGAAATTAGATTCTCTTCCCCTCTTTATCCATAATCAGTTGATTCCTTTTTGCATTGATCGTCTCCTTTCGGTTAATCAATTGGGATCTCCTTGTTTTGGATTTGGATCCAATATCCACCTCCCCAACACACTCCACACACCCATTCACATTACACACAACACTTATATAAAAAAAAATATACCTTTATATATATATATATTTTTATTTATTTATTTAAATCTTACATTTTGGTGAACCCGCGATAGACAACTCTTTCTTTTTGGCGTTAGATGCTTTGCCTCTTTTCCTTAAGACTAGCTTTTGCATACATATTAGATTAGTTTTCTTTTATGCTCTTGCATTTTAAAATACAAAAAAATCTACATACTCATAAAAATACAAAAACATTTCTTGCATTTCATTTACTATGAAGATCTTTAAGATGCTTTGGGGTATGGTTATTTTTCTCATTATTCTTCTCTTAGCATCTCTTTAGAATACTTATGATGTTTATGAGAGTATCATACATTTCATTATGTTTGTCACTCTTCATGTTTCACTTTCTTATGCTATTATGAGATTGACTAATACTAGGCTTCCTACTTTCAAGACTTTCATTAAGAATTTGTGTAGCGGACTTATTGCTCTTTTGGATTATGTGAAGAATTTGGTAGATGATACCCCATTTCCTAATCTTCCTAATCCTAATCCTATCCTTCCTAATCCAATTCCTAATATCCCCACTCCTATTTCTCCATCTTCTATCCCTAGTTCTTCCCACACTTATGATGGGGTTCAAACTATGGTTCATGATACAGATGTGCAATAATTCTTTGATTTACCTTGCCCTTCTTATCCGATCCATGATGATATTAAAGGGAAGAGAAAAGAAACTTCTTCTAAACCTATCATTCCGCCTTACACAACATTTTCTCATGATCACCGTAAACAATCATCTCTTGTAGAAGCTTTACAAGATATGTACACTACCGGATACAATATGGTGGCTAAACAAGGTTATAAGGGTTTAGGGCTTGGTGTTAATGAACATGGTATTAAATATCTGGTTCATCTATCCCCTAAACATGATAGGCATGGTCTAGGCTTTCCTCTATCTCAATTTAAGGTGGTTGATTTTGATCGTCACCCTTCTCTTCATGTTCTTCTTCCAACACCTTCCTTAGATTACAATGATACCCCTCAAGATGTGGCTAAGAAGGTGTATGTTCAGTTAATGGATTCTAAGAAAGAAATATTTAAACCTATGCCAAAAGATGTTCTCTCCAAGTATAAATGTCCTTTTCATTATAGTAATACACATTTACTTGCTGATTGCGTGCATTTCAAGATGTATGTTAGAGAAAGAGCTTCTTTAGGAATTATATCTCACTCTTGTGCAATATTACAATTTCTTCATAATTTCAATCCAGGGAATATCCCTCGTTCTTCTATAATATAGATCTTTCCCCCTCTTGTCTCTTCACTGGGGGCAAGACGTATTTCTTCCATTTTTCTAGGATCCATTATGCTCTTGGCATGTATTTTGTTTTGAGCTTAATTGGTTATTCTTTCTACATTCTATCCCTATGGTTTTGTATTATGATATGGTACATCCTTCCTTTGCTCATAATCATCCATATCTCTCTTCTAGTATCTATGATATGTTTTCTAAGACATTTTTTTTGCAAAGATATCTCTTTGTTATGGAATATCTCAATCTGATTGGTATATCCCTTGCTTTCATCCCTAGGGGGCAAGGTTTTCCGTCTTTCTCTCTGTCTAAGGATCTACTTTCCTTAGATTAGTAGCATTTGTTTATTCTGCAACATTATTTCCTTATAAAGACTTATGTTTTGGCTATGGATATCCTTTTATGTGAGGGGTGATGGTCTTAGGTCATCACCTCTTCTTTATTTTCCAAATTATGTTCTTTATAAACCCTTGCCTTTGCTTTGGTTTAGAGTTTGCTTCCTTCATTCCAAGATTCCTCTTCCTCTTGATCGCAGGGGGCTTGATGATTGAATCTTTGATCCCTCTTTGTTTTTCTTTGGAAGATGATATTTTATCCAAAGCACTCCTCTATGGTGGGGGTCTTGTTGATAAGATATTTTCCTCTTTGAGGATCCTTTTTCCATAGGTGACATATCCTTTTCACGATTATCTATGCTCTTAGATGTAAGGGTCAATACTCTTCGCTAAGAATATAGTGTACATTGTTTCTAATAGGATATTTCCTTACTTTATGAAGTAGGTATCCTTCTTCTCTTCCTTATCCTGTCTATTAGGAAGCCACGATAAGGAGGGGGGAATATATAGGGTCTCCCTTATACTATAGTTTACATTTTTACAACATGCTAAATCCTCGGAAGGTAACACACATAAGTTGCTAAATCCTGAAGAGACGTTTTTTTTTTTTTTTGCTAAATCCTTGGAAGGTAACGCAGATAAGTTGCTAAATCCTGAAGAGATACGCATTTTAAATTTCAAATATGCTAATTTCTTGGATGGTAACACACATAAGTTGCTAAATCCTAAAGAGACACACACTTTATATTCCATAGTGATACAAGAATGTGGATTTATGGGTATTCCAAAAGCCGTCAGAAGATGCATTACAACTACAAAGCATAGTTAAGGTGATTTACGGTAAGGTGGGCATCTTACTGGGAGAGGTAATCACTCTCTCTTTTCTCTCTTTCACTTTCATGCTAGTAGGATTAGATCATGAAGCTATGTTATTTATAGTGTTTCTCTTGTCTTTCTTATGCAGTCATTTATGCTTTTATGATAGCTTTCCAAATATGATATTAGTATAGGAAGCATTTCTTAGCAAGGTTTCTTTTGCTAGTTGATTTGGGCTTGTTTTATACTAACCCCTCTTTTTGTGTCTTTTTAGCTTTGTCTTTTTTTTGTGCCCTTGTACGTGTATGTTGAGTTAGAACCCTTGTCATGGGGGCTCATGTCCTTGACTAAGTGATGTTCTACCTTGTTGTGATCCACTGGAGTCTTTCTTCTAACTTTAATGTGAGTATGTTCGATTTCCATACTCCTGCTAAAGTGGGGGCTTAATGTATCATCTTAAAATGGAAGCACTTCCATGGTAAGATTGTTTATCCCTCCTTAGGTGGTGTTTTGGGCCATCATCATGTTGTCCTCTCATTTTTGCCCCTTCTCCATCTTCTGTGCCTATTTAGGACCCTGATTGGGCCTCTCTAAGCACTATTTTTCCCACCCGGCACATTTTCCAGGGGTCCTGACCCCCTGGGTCAAGGTTGACCTCGACCTTGACCTAGGTTAAGGTCAACCTCAACCTTGACCCAGGTCCCCCTTTTCCATTGAAAAGTTTGTTGGCCGCGGGGGGAAACTCAAAAGTTCATTTTCCCGCTTCTGGGTCGGTTGTTTTGGGCTCCAAAGTAGCGATTCTGAAAAGATATTTAATATAGGTCCACTTATAGGGGTATAGGCCTAATTGGAATTTAATTCTCCTATGTCGACCTCTCTAGATGTTTGTGCCCTAGACTTGTATATAAGGAAGTCTTTCTCCTTTCATTTTCTAAGGCTCAAGGACTAAACATACAAGACTAAGACGGACAAATCATCTCATCTATGCATAATATTTCTACATGCTTTCAAATCTCCAAGTGTTCAATCAAGGTTTTCAAGTCTTCTTCTCAGGAGTTCAAGTTCTCCATTGAAGATCAAGGACTCAAGCATTCAAGCCTTTGAAGGGATTTGGTTCAAGTATTCAAGATTCATCATTCAAACCCTAGATCTATCCATCATGGTGGTGTGATCTTCCTTCAAGATCCTTTGTGTGTCTTCAAGGTTCATTCATTCTTCCTTCAAGGTGGATTACAAGCATATAATCATGGAGGTTTTGAATTACATTTATGGTTTTTAATGTTGAGTCTAAGCTTTCATATTAACATACTTGTTTACATTTGAAATACAATTTCATATCTATTGCATATCATAGTTGTGTTGTTAGATCTAATTCTACTACTTGCTAGCATTCTCCATTTCAATTTTGATTTCAAGGTTAATTCCTAAATTGAGATTTGACTAAGGAAAACCCCTCCCCCAACAAAAAATACCATTTTTCTTACAAGTACAAGTATGGAACAACGAATCACAGAGCAGATTTGAATACCCTATTCAGAAAAAATTTGAGATCCGTGAACAGAACTTCTGTCAGAGCACCACAGGTCAAGGTCAACATAAAGGGGTCAAGGTCAAACTGCATTTGGGTCAAGGTTGACCTGGAGTAGAAAAGGAAAATATTTATGGGTTTTCTTTGTCTCTGTGTTTCTGTTCCAGATCCAGTTGCAAAATTTCCAGAAACTCAGTACAGGCATCAGAAAACAGGTATTTCCAGATCCGCTACATTTCAAGATAAGTGTTTCATTTTATCATAATATTTCAGATCTATTATCTTACTTTATAATTAAGAAATTAGACTCTCTTCCCCTCTTTATCCATAATTAGTTGATTCCTTTTTGCATTGATCGTCTCCTTTCGGTTAATCAATTGGAATCTCCTTTTTTTGGATTAGGAGCCAATATCCACCTCCCCTACACATTCCACACACCCATTCACATATAACCCACACTCATATATAAAAATATATACCTTTAGATATATATTTTTATATCTTATAGAAGCAAATAGGTCCAAATGAAGTGAACAACCAAAGGGAATGCCCAAATAATTAATATGTAAGAGATTACAATTAACCTCATTTAAATAGTATATAAGGTATACTACTATTAAACCTAATCTTAAAACAATTATTAAAGAAAAAATTGTGAATAAAAGATACAAAGAAAAAAAATGATGATAAAAATAAATTTGTTCCATTTAAATAAATAGTTTTATAAGATTGTAATAAAAATATTTTTCTAAATATACTTCGTAAATAATGAAGTTGTACATTAACTCTTCACAATATTGACTCGTATGTGATATTACATTTACAGGAGCTTTAAGTTTACACACATTATCATTTGATTAAAATTTTATCATTTAATCATTAAGTAAAAACTAAGTTTAACTATCATAATTTCAATAATCTAATTATCATTTTTATTATAAACAATCATAATATCAAATATTCATTTATCTAAAAATTATTTAAAATTTTGACTATTATTAAACAATTGTCTACGTGGTATGTCAACCAGATTTTTTGAAATGAGTCCTCACACGGGCTCTCCTGCCTACTCAGTGATTCCTGTGCACTCTTCTCCCACTGCGCGTTCTCCTATGCGCTTGGAGACTATTTTAGTGCATGTATTGACGAAGGCTACAGCTGGCTCTTCCTCGCATGAGCTTATTCCTTCCTCTGTGGTGCCACTTTCTTCTCCCATTTGTCCTGCTCCATCAAGGGAAGTGGTGGTGATGGTACCTTCTGTGACTGCGGCTAGGGCTTCTAATGTGGTCAACAATAATGGATTCCTACGCACCACTCCTTGCCCTGCGGTCTCTTTGGCTCTAGGGGAATATTTTGCAAAGATTGTCTCCAAGACTACGGTGGTGGAGAAAGAATCTAGGGTATCTACTCTGGTTCCTATGTGTGGCACTCTCTCGGTTAGAATCTCTTCTGAGGCCAAAGGAGATTTGGAGCACAACACAGAGATTTTTAATGCTCATGGGCTGATTTGTCGCTTTTAGGGTTTCTGGCCAAGTATGAATCCCTTTTGCATGATTGGATTATCCGTAAATGGGAACCTTTTATTTTAGGTATGGTTCACATCTTTCGTATGGAAAAGGGGTTTTTCATTGCTAAATTTTATCGAGCTGATGATAGAATGAAGATTCTATGTGATAATTATTTCAGCTGGGAGGTAGACAAATTTATGCTTATGATTAAACCCTGGGATCGGGACTTTAATCCTTCTTCTAAAGTCTTCAATAAGGTCCCTATATGGGTTAGAATTTTTAATCTCCCTATTCACCTTTAGCATGACTCCATCATCGAGGAGGTGGGGGAGGCTTTGGGGGATTTTTTGATGTTGGATCATGATTCCTTCAATATATATCATTCCACTTTTTCTCTTTTTTTAGTAGATCTTGACATTTCGAAGGGTCTCCAAGCTGAAATCAAAATAGAATCAAATTTAGGAATCAGGATCTTGGATCCAGCAGCTTGACTATGAGGGTATTCTCTTCACATATCACAAATTTTTTAAGACTGGCCACACCTCTTCCCAATGTGGTATGTAAATTAAGTAAAAGAAATATTCTCCCTCCTAGTGGAAGGGGGCTTCTTCACAACATTACTCTATTCAAAAATGTTACTCTCAGTCCGGTATGATGGATGATTTTTTTATTCCCCTAGCTGCCCCTTCTATGGTGGTTGTTGGACATAACTTTGTTTTTGCTGGATCTGATTATTCTCTTTCTCTGCTGGTTGCTGCTAGTGGCGGATCTGATGGTGGCTCTGCTACTGGTGTTGTTCCTATTCCTTTGTCGTCAGTTATGTTACTGGCAAGTTTGGGGATGCTGGCTTGGCTGGGGTGTTGGGTCCCACTTGTTCTGGATTGGTAGCTCCTTTATCAGATAGATCTTTTGTTGGGGTTTTTGATGGCCCGGTGCTGGATGTTTCACTAGATGATTCTATTCCCCTACTGTGAGCTAAGTCTTCAGTTGTGGATCCATTGTGTTGGCTGGATGAGTCTGCCAAGGTTGATAATGGGTGTATTACTATTAAAGGAATTTTTTTTAAAAGGTCTTCCTCTTCATTTGATATGACCCTTCGGTCCCATAAGAAGAGGATGAAAGGATAGTTCCCATTCTTAACGTTGTTAATCTCCATTAATACATCTTTTGTTACATTTTGGGAAAGTTTATTTTGTGTTCTTGGTGGTGAGTGTTTCTCTTAGGCTTTGGCTATTCTTTTTTGTATTGGGATTTATCTTTGATCTATCTTAATATCCTTCTGTGTATAGGGTTTCAGGGCCCCTTAAGAACTTGTTGTTACCTTAATAAAAAACAATTGTTTTCATGGTCTTATCCAATGCTATTGTCCGACTTTCTGCCCAATTGTGTACTTTCTATGGGAAAATTTTAACTACTGATAGCTTTCTGGTAGTATGGAATTTATTTTATGCATCCTTTAGTTTTCTTGTATATTCTTTATTCTGGTTCAAATTTTGGTTGGTTTACAAATGGACCTACAGTATGTAATATCTATACATACTCCGAGTATTTATAATAAACCAAAAAATGATATTTATATATTATTTATTATATCAATACTCCAAGTATGTAATATCTAAAAATGAAATAATAAATACTTGGAGTATGTATAGAATCAACCAAAAAAATGAAATAATATAATAAATAAATAATATATTTTTAAATGATATCAATGCATCAAAATTTGTGGTCCAATAAAGGTAAGGCAAGGAGCTCAAATTTCCAATCCTCTTTACTTGCGTAGAGGGTGAACAAAATCAGTTCTAGATAATAATTAAGAAAAAAAAAGGAAAACTAAAAGATAATAAACACTACCGAATAATTAAGGGAAAATTAAAGTGGCAAATATCCAAAAGTGGCATAATATTACTGACTCGACTTGGCAAACCTAATAATTTCTACTTATGAATCATCTGTTAGGCCCAAAGAAGGAAAGCACAACTGAGAGGGGTGGGGGGGGGGNGAATCATTTGTACTCACAAAAATTAAAACATTAACAATTGAATCACTTAGAGACCTGAAAGATAAATAATAATGTAAGATCCATAACACAAGATTTGTTCACGAGGAAACCTGATTAAGGGAAAACCATAGTGGGAGTCAAACCCATAAGATAGATGTACTCTGTTAAAAACACTACCTAGATAAGAGAAAACAAGGGAAAAGAAGAATGCACTTGCATCCGTAGGCCCACTACCTAGAGCACACTGCTCACAATACAATGATTTGGCCCTAAGTTGGGTTCATCGATCAATCAATGATAACAGTTACAAAGGGTGGACAAATTGTCCAATACAACCAATCTGACTTACAATATCTACAATGCCAATACAGTTCCAATGAAATATAATTTCTACCCTAGTTGTAGAATACAAACATCTCTCTCTACTCTATCTATACTACACATCACAATCACAAATAATTTCCCATTTATACTATTACAAATGAATAATCAATAATAAGGTCGGCCAAAACCTATACAAATAAATGATATGAATAATAAGCTCAAACACCAATGAGATCCAAGTCAACTCACCCATGACTTAGATAGGACCCAAAATATCATCGACGACCATGCAATAACTTTGGCAAAATCATGCCACAAATTGCAATGCGTTACTTCACAAATTTGGCTAAGACCTAAACAAAGAAACACCCATGCGCTATAAAATTGCCAAATGTGATCACCATGAACCATCAACATAGACATAACATGATCCTGTATGCACCCTAAAATGGTCGCCTAGACTTTGGGCCCCATTTATTATTTTATCAATTTATCAAATTTCTGAATCAATGCTTTGGAACATTTTTAATTCAAATCAATTTCCTTGATCAAATTGTAATTAATTTAATTATTCAATTATTTCAATATTTCCTAAGGTTTGATAATTTTTATTTAATTAAAAGATTTAATCTCCCTTTTAATTAAATTCCTCTTATTTAATTAAATTAAATCAAATTCCTCCCATTTGATTAAATAAAATTCTTCTAATTTTTTTTTTATAGGTAACAATATTTGTATTGATTTTAAAGAGGATTACATAGCATAGAAAGTAAGAGAGCTTAGTGTCTCTCAATTACAAGCAAAGTAAAATTAAGGCCAAAGCATTATAGTGAAAAGGGCATCAGCACCCGACATCACAAATAGCCCCAATCGAACAGGCCTATGGAGACGAAAAATGTCAAAAAAACCCCCGCTTGCCTGGAGAAAAAACCTTCGGCCCCATCATTTCTTGAACCATGTCACAACCTCCTCTTTAGTGAAATTGGGGATTTCTCTATCATCATTTCTTGGGGGACATGGCCTACCAGTCCCAATTGTCTCACCCCGATTGAGCAAAGACATGTCAACCCCAGCCACAATTCTGACTGCAAAAATAGTCACCTCCCGCCCTTCCCGTTGGATTTGGTATCGCAGGGGCTCACCATGAGGGCGCACACTTTTCCTCATAGTGGTCTTCATTTTTCCCTTATGTTCTTTCTCTGCTTCCTCTGTAAATTCTTGCAAAAGGAAAACCAATCGTCGCCAAGCCCTAGCTGCTTTTGGCAAATGCACTTCGCCTGGGTTCACAGAGGACCAAACCACTAGCGGCAGCAACAAATTATCTCTACCTCCAATAAGCCTCCAAGGACTCATGCCCATATTCAACCCTACCCCAAGGATGGACCGCTCAATGATATCCTCCAGTTCAACAAGCCATTACTTGTCAATGCTTGTTTTCACCACCCTGCTAACTTCATCCTTCGAGTCTCCCACCATCAGAGCCAAAGCCAGAAATAATGAAGCTATATCTAGATTTGTCCTCCTGCACTAGTGGGTGTCCATTTACTTCGGCCCCAAGAAATTCATTACCTCACTCAGGAAGGCTTGGTCGTCAAAGAGGAAGATGTTCTTTAGGCGCTACGCTGAGACTACACCTATGTACGCCTGGGTTTGCTTACAGGACTCCAGCGCAAAGTTTGCTTCCATGATGGCTATTGCACTGCTATAGATTGAACCTGAAGAAAACAAGGTGGATTGGGTACTTTAAATGATAGGGGATTTGGGATCCCGTGAAGTTCTGAATACACGCCACCCCACCCTTCCTACGTACGACATTATTACAACAAATGGTGTGTTGTCCTCCCATAAATAATTATGATTAGGCCGAGTTATCATGTGAAGCTCCAGGGAAACATGTATGGGGTTCCCACTTAAAGGAATACTCCATATTTAGGCCAAGTTGAGAAGACCAAAGTCTTCAAAAAGATCATTCTTGCTTCCATGGGGGGTGTTAGCGCCCAAGTTGGCCAACATATCAGCCACCATATTAGCCTCCCGATAGACGTGGGAGATCTTGAAGTCTTCAAACTTGGGCAGGAGGCACTGAATCTGGTTGAGGTGTTTGTCCAGATGCCACGAGGAGAAATTGCCTTTTTTGATGCCATTTATGATGATTTCTGAATCTCCTTCCAGGTGCACCTTTCTCAAACCCAACTTGATTCCCAGCAGTAAGGCTTCTTTTGCAGCCTCGCATTCTACAACATTATTGGTCCCATCTCTTAACCTTTTTTCTATGAGGGCGACAATGTTGCCATCTTTATCCCTCGCAACACCTCCACACCCAGAGATGCCTGGATTGCCTCTTGTTGCCCCATCAAAGTTAATTTTGGTCCAGCCTTCCTCAGGTGGTTGCCAAGCACACCGAACCTTTCGTAAAACAAATTCTTCTAATTTATTTAATTGAAAGAAAACCTCTCTTTTAATGAAATAAATAAAAATCCCCACTTAAAGAACTTTATTTGTTGAAAAAGGAAATGAATTAAATTAAAAAATAAATAAAAATCCCTTTTTTAACACATCCTCATAAGTGGTGGGATTTTTGCCTCTTAATCATGACCTTTGGTTTTTGCCTCTTAATCTCAATCGTTCACTTTTCTTCAAAAGGAGATCTCTCCTTCTCATTTTCATATTAGGTTTTCATAGTATTATTATGCTGCAGGTTTGGAAAATAATTATGGAGGAGAATTTGAGCACTCAAGCTCCCTTCTTGTCTTCTTATTGCATTCATGGCTCCTCATATAGATTAGATTCATATTTATTTCCATAGATTAATCTTTCACTTGCATTTCCTTTCATAGATTTAGCCATGCATTGTTATAATTTAGATTAATTTCCTTTTATGCATTGCAATCATATAGAGTAGATTTTATTTTCATGCATTTGAATCTCTCATTTCATGGTGTACTTGCAATAGGCATAACTAGGTCAATCTGAGGGCCTTTATTTTAAACCTTTGCACTCCATGACTAGAGAGCTATGGATCGATATTTGAGGCCTCATTCTTGAGCAACCTTGAATGGAATGATTCATAGAAGTGTGACACATTTTCATCATGCCATCTTTGGCGCCTGCCGTGGTGCAGAAGATTTGTTTTATGTCTCTTTAGCTATTTTTTGTCAATTTATTTTTGGATCCGAAATTTCTGTATTTTTTGTACTTGCTATTTTTGTCTACAGGGAAATTTCGTGTGAAATTTTGCAGGTCTGCAGGCGAACTTCTGCTAGATTTTTCATTTCCTCACGTGATTCTGTGCGAATTTGCGTGGCTCTGTGCGAATCTTCATGCGGCATTCGACACCAAGCTGTAATCTGGTCTATTTTATCTAGTTTGCTATTTTCTGTCATTTCTATACTTTATGTGCATTCTATCATGCGACAGTGCATTTTGTCACGTGAACTTTCTAT
>MU224468.1:127091-146103 GCA_018584345.1 Thuja plicata
CAATCTGAGGGCCTTTATTTTAAACCTTTGCACTCCATGACTAGAGAGCTATGGATCGATATTTGAGGCCTCATTCTTGAGCAACCTTGAATGGAATGATTCATAGAAGTGTGACACATTTTCATCACACAGATCCAAGAACACCACCAAGCAACATGAATAACCTCACAAATCTCAACCTTGAAATCCAAACTCATCTCTGTATTATTCATCATGAACACTGAACACTAAACTCTATCACATCAAAAAGATAACTTTTCAAACTCTGAATCATGAACAACACCAACTGAGGAAACAACATTAAGTCCCAAAGCATCCACCAACTTTGTGTCTACTGAATCAACCAAACCGGTCCATACCAAATTAAAAAATCAACCTCTCTCGTAACCAGAACAGTAGGAATACAAAAATAGAAACATCTTTATAGACCAATCATAGCTTACTCAACCAACCAGTGAACCTCTATAGGAAAACTATATACATGACAGAAACACCTCACACAATCGTAGCACAAGGTCTTTAACCTATGTCCCGAACAACTCAAATCATCTAAACTAATCACACTATCTGAAACAACAATAGTATGTTGACATCAATGATAAAACATTAATGTCAACATACATCAATCTCTGACATGCTCAACAATCTCTGCCTTTAGCATTGATGGCAACATATGAAGTGAAAGATGGATCAATGCAAAAAGATAATATATCCACTTGATCACTCTGAATATCCAGCCTCAAAAATCTCAACACAACCTATTTTTCACACAATTTTCTTCCCCTTTGATATCAATGGCAAAGGACCAAAGACATCAAAAGAACTAAACTCTCCTCAAAAATCTGATGTGAAAATTTGCACACAAAGATCCATAAGATTCATAATACTTCTCCCCCTAAGGAGTAGTCCCCAACTCATCAATCGAAAGAATAATATTATGATATTTAAATTCATTTTTTTCTAAAAATATATTTTAAATATTTTATATGCAAACACAATTTGGTATGCCCATCAAGATTCACTTCTATTTTATATTAAATAGATATGTGTTCAATAAATAGAGTACAACATTCAACAAGTTTAAAATATATACAAAATACTAATAAATCCTTCCGTTCAATACATAAAAACTTGTTTTTAATGAATTTATCATAGAGATGTATATATATTAAATAATAATTTAGTCATTAGTTTGAACCTTTTTTTCCCAAATATTGTCTAACATTGGAAAATAGTCACGCACTACCCAAAAAAAAATAAAAAATTGTCCAAATCTTGTGGCCACAATTGGACAATTTTCCAGCCCTTGAGCAAATGCATTTGCAATTGAAAATGAACTAGTTCCATGAAGAGACAAGTTCCCATTCGTATGCAAACATTTAAAGTCACAATGTGAATTTTTCTTTGAACCCATACTTCCGCTATGAAAACTACTATAGTAGAATATGCTATCACCATGACCATTAGAGACAAGTAAAGAGTAATTTGTAGTTCCCCTTTGAAATCTCTAATTAACTAGAAGTATAGGGAGCTCAATCATAAGTTTTCTGATGTGGGGTTAATGATGGGTGATGTTGATTTGTCTCCCAATGGCTTGTGTCATGATGAATAAGATTCTAGGGGCTCCGAGCTCCATAAAAAGGTTGTGTGGGCTATTTTTGATGAAATTCACTACATGGAAGATTGCGCACAATGCAACATTGTGCGGGTTTCTGACAAGGATTCTTTGTTTTATACCGATCTAGATCAGAATTGGCTTTGTTGTAGCATGAAAATGAACAATCTGCATTGTGATGGAAGAATACTTGTTCAAAGTAGTGGTGATCAAAGATTTTGTGGTGGAGAAATTGAATCTATAGTCCAGATATATTCTCAGAATCAATTTAATCCCAACTCAAAGGAAACCTTAGACATGGATTTTTAGATCTAGATCAAACAAACCCTTAGGATATTGTTTAAGATTTCAAACATACCTTATTTATAGAATCTTGCTTACCAATCTTCCATCATGGATTATATTTCTAGTAGGAGCTATTGATCCCTCGAGTGTATAATAAAGCACAAATTAGGATTTTCCTACGGTAGGCGAAGGTACCCACCTAGAAACTCAGTCAATTAGTAGGCTATCTTCAACTCAATTCTATCACTATTCAAGACAACTATGATTGTTGATTTATTGAATGTCTAGCCCCCCCTTTCTTACAATACATCTAGAGACATGTAATACAAATCTGGGAAATGGGACACCTTGTCTTTTAATTATGCTTCATCCAAAGCTAATTTACTCTCACTGATGATTGATATTATTCAAAATTAAGTTGTCACCATTATGTTAGATGTTATGATGATTTTTAAAATGTGTTAGGTGCATTGGTGGTTTCTGAAACCACCTCTACGAGCCAACTCAAAATTTTGTAAAGCCTCTTTAGCGAATTCCTATGTAAAGACTAAAATTCTCATGAGGATGCCACATAAGAAATTAATGAGAAAAAAAAAGGAAATTCAATCAAATGGCAAGTTTATTTCATGATAAGATAAGTCAAATTGTATTTCTAGTCATTCATAATGGTAAGTACAATGATTCGACCATCTTGTCAAAAAGAATAAGCAATGAACATGAACCATGATTTTGTTAAACAAACTATTGGACGTCGACCATATTGTCGAACACATAGAGTCATTCCAAATGATACAAAGGTAATGATCCAGTACAACAAAAGATTCTAACATACTGGTCCAACACCAGTTACATAATGATAGTACAACATACATCAAATAAGTATACAGAAAATACAAGACCATGAAGGTCTTTCATGGAACATAATACAAAGGTGCCATCAGACAACTATCCATCTACAAATCCCTATCTCCTAGGCCATCTGATGTCCATCCATCTACAATTATCAAGACTGGAGTTTGACTTAGGCTCTTTTTCCACCCAACCATAGAGTGGTTATCTTTCCAAGGGCTCATCCTGACATGAGAGCACACCAAACTTTCCCAACAAGCCTAACAACCATGAAATGGTGGTTCAGATAGTTCTATTGTAGCCATGATACTAACTACTTTACACATATGTCTAAGGAGAACTAATCACAGATGTGGCAGGGAGATAAAACACAAACAACATGTTTAAGGAAAACATATGCAAATAGCTTTGGCCAAAGCATTAAAATACCTTCAACTTCTACTAGCATGTAAAGAACATTATTTTTATGCTTCCTTAAATATTCCACATTCAACACCCCTCCCATAATATTCAAATGAACTTATAAGAAAAATAAAATGTAAATAAGTAACAACCATTCAACAAAAGTGCAACACTTCGATATCTACATGCTATTTTTTTTAAAGATATTTCAACCAATAAGTATCTAATTTCTTTTCACCCAATTTTTTTGATGCCATTTGATACACAAAGTATAAAAACTGGTACTAAATGATCACCTCAATCTAACAAAATATTTCATTATTCCCCAACACAAAACTCATAACAAAAAATAAAAGAAAGCCCATTATTGTGTATAGAAAATGTTCAGCTTGAGTCATTTCTCTAAGATCTCAAAATTCACACACACACACACACAAAAATAGAGCATATTACACTACTATTTCCCATAAAAAGTCATCTGATTCTCATACTTGACCTAATATTATGCTATCTTGAATTGTAATTTATCAACTAAAATTTATATATATAAAAGAAATATAATCCTTATACCAAAAGTTTAAAAGTGTAAAAATAGCAGTTGTAGCTGTACAAACCCTTGCTGGAAGAAAAAAAATAAACAGAGTTTGAAAATAAAATAGAGTAGATCAGAGAGCTTCTTGAAATGAAATCTCAGATCACTTGATTAAAAAAGAATGTAGGATTACAAATATAAAACCCACTGTATGAATCAATAAATTACGGTGATAAGTTTCAGTTACAAATGGAACTAAAGATTACATGAAAAGAAACAGTGGAAGGCCCTAAACAACAGTTGGAAGATGAGATGGAAATAAATTACATGTAGAGAGTTGAAATTAACTAGAACTCTAACACCTTCCCTTAATTATAACTAAGAAAGGAACGAGGAAAGAGGGAAAAAACCCAGTGCAAACAAAACTCCCCCTCAAAAAGATGCTAACAAGGTAAGAAATCTACTGGATTATAGTGTCTTTCACCCCAAGAAGATCTTAGAGAAATTGAAACTTCTACTCAGTGAATGTCTTCGTGAAGATGTCAGCAATTTGGTGAGATGTGGCACAATACTACAAATCTATGATGCCATCATGTATCAAATCTTGGATGTAGTGCATGTGGATCTCGATGTGTTTTGTCTATTGTCATTCTACTGGATCTCTACAAATTTCTAGTGTACTCTGATTGTCACACCAAATGAGAGTTGGACTATGAAAATGGATACCTAGCTCAGTGAGGAAGTTCTAAAACCAAATAGCCTGAATGGTAATATTGAATGCACCTCTATATTCAACCTCTGTAGAGGATAAAGAAATGGAAGATTACTTCTTACTTGACCAAAAAATTGGACCAGATCCCAAACCGAGTACATATCCTGAAGTGGATTTGTGATCAATGCTATCACCAGCCCAATCAGAATCATTATAGCTAATGAGATCCAATGTACATCTACCTGAATAATGAATCCCATAGCTAATGGTTCCTTGAACATAGCGAAGTATACGCTTGGAAGCTTTCCAATGTAGCTCATGAGGCTCCTGCATGTATCTAGAAAGAACACCCACTGCATATGATAGATCTGGATGAGAGTGAGTGACTAGATAAAGAAGACTCCCCACAAGCTAATAGAAGAGTTTGCAATCAACCAATGGTATATCCTTGCCATCCTCAAGCTTGAACTGGATAGGAAAGGTGTGGTGGCTGGCTTACAATCAGTCATTTGAAAGTGATCCAAGAGATCCCTTGCATACTTGGATTGAGAAACTTGGACACCTGATTCAATCTGGTTGATTTCAAGGCCAAGAAAATTTTTGAGGAGACCCATATTTGTCATGGAAAATTGATTATGCAAAGCTTCTTTGGTTGCAACAATAGTTGTGGTTGAATCAACTATTATTAGTAGATCATCTACGTAAAGTACTATGAGCAACAAAGAGTCATATGTTTTCAATATATAAACATTTGGACCAGATTTGCATCTCATGAAATTTTGAGACTAGATATAAGAATCCATTTTAGCATACCAAGCTCTAGGTGCTTGCTTGAGGCCATAAAGTGATTTCTTGAGCTTGCATACTAAGGAGGAATCATGTACATATCCATGTGGCTACTCCATGTAGATATCCTTCTCAAGATCACCATAAAGAAATGTATTCTTCACATCCATATGATGAATCTCCCACTTGATTTTTTCTGCAATGGAAAGAGATAATCTAATGGAGTACATTTTTTCCACAGGGACAAAAGTCTCATCATAATCAATGCCATGAACTTGCTGAAAACCTTTGGCTACCAACCTTGCTTTATATCTACTCACTTGACCTTCTGATGTTATCTTTGTTTTGTAGATCCACTTACACCTTACAAGCTTGTGATTGGATGGAAGTGAAACCAAGTCCCAAGTTTGATTTGTAATGAGAGAATTTTACTCCTCATCCATGGCTTCTTACTAATGAGGATTTCCTGTAGTTGCTGCATAATTTTGAGGATCAGATTCTTGAGTCACGTAAGCATGCATTGACTTGATTGGATCAGCTGAAAATGAATTAGGGGTAGCATATATATCAGCCAAGCTCCTTGTTCTTTGGTTTCCATTGGGATAGAGGTGTTCATTTGATTCAGATTCGGATGAATCTAAATTCATATCAGAATGATTGCATGTATCATCTTTGAGTTGCTCTGAAGATGCATGCATGGGACTTTCATCAAAATAGACACTCCTCTCAATGAAGAACATTTCAGTGGAAAGATCAAGAAACCTATAGCCCTTTGTACCATTTGGATATCCAACAAAGATACATTATTTTCTTTGAGGCTCCAAAGCCTTCCTCTTTTCTATAGGAATGCGAGCCCATGCACGTGATCCAAAAAATCAGAGATGTGTAACTTCTGGTTGCATGTTGCTCCATGCTTCAAAAGGAGTTTTTCCTATGAAAGATTTGTGAGGAGATATATTTTGTATGTATGAAGCACAGTTGATTGCTTCAGCCCACAATTTAGAGGGAAGGGACCTAGCATGCAACATGCAATTGGCCATCTCTTTCAAAGATCAGTTCTTCCTCTCAGCTACCCCATTCTGGTGTGGAGTGTAAGGAAGTGTGTGCTGCAACTATATTCCTCCCTCATCACAAATATTTTTGACATCATTTTTAACATACTCCCCCCATAATCTGTGTGGAGGATCTTGATCATTTTCTCAGATTGCTTCTCTAAATGAGTTTGGAAAATCTTGAGATTCTCAAACACTTCATATTTGAATTGAAGAAAATACACCCATGTGTATCTTGTGTAATCATGAATGAATGTTAGGACATATCTTGCTTGGCTAATAGAAGGTTCAGGAAATGGGACCATTAGATCACTATGAACAAGCTCTAGAGGAGAAGAGGCTCTCAATGCTATCCATTTTGGAAACTTTTCTTGTGGGTGTTTTCCAAGAGCACAACCTTCGCAAAATCCATTAGAAAATTATATGGTAGGCAAGCCTTGCACCATCCCGTGTTTTCTAAGTTGCTGCATGTTTTTAAAATTTAGATGTCCAAATCTTTCATGTCAAATTCTACTTTCATCATTTGCATGTGTTAGTAGTAATGTAGAATCTAATTTAGCAATAAAGTTAGAGAAAGTGTAGAGAAGAGATTGGTGATTCACCTTACCAACAACAATTTTGGAGTTGTATTGCATGTCATAGATGTTCTTTGAATCTAGTGTGAATTCAAATCTCTTGCCAGATCTAGAATGAGTCATTTTATACATAGAAAGAAGATTAACAGAAATCTTTGGAATATGCACGACATTCTCAAAACTTCTAATTCCAAGCTCTATCCTCCCTATTCTAGTTTCTTGTATAGGTGAACCATCTCCCATAAGAATTGGAGAATCATAATACGGTTTCAAAGAAGAAAGAGCATCTCTTGTGGTTTCCATGTGGTGTGAAGCTCCAGAGTCTATGATCCATGCATCTGAAGAAGAGTGAATAGAAATCAATGCATGAGCATTGTCTCTTGTTTCTGGTGCTTTGCATTCATGCTTCTTCTTGGCACTCTCTGGGATAAGACTACCAAGATTATGCTGCTAAAGAGTCTGAGCCATGAGATGAATAGTGTTCTTCATGCATTATGATTCTGGATGGAACCCGCGGTTGCAATAGGTGCACATTGATTTTCCCTTTTTGTCATTTCTTTTGATCTTGTAGATCCATCCACATCCTTCTTATCTTTGCCTTTGTATGGCTGATTGGATTTGGAAGTGGGCTTCCCACTTTCATGCACAACAAGTGCACAAGGCTTGGAATTCTTCATTGTGCCCATTTTTATAAGCTTATCTTGCTCATGTATAAGGGACTCAATGAATGTATCCAGTGTGGGCATCTTCCAAGTTGCACCTGTTGTAAGTCTAACTGTGTGGAAAGAAGAGACAAATACTCCATATTCTGGACCCAATTTAGATAGAATAGCAAGGATTAATTTTTTGCCTTCCTTGGATTTTTCAATACCACATCCTTTCAACTGAAGCAATAAGGTCTTGAATTTTGTGAAGAAATCTTGAATATTATCAAATATCCTTGGATCTAATAGGTTGAGCTCATTTTCAAGGATATGACCCTGCATCTCATCTTTCTTTCCAAAGAGTGTCTCCAATGTATCCCAAACTTGGTTGGAAGTTCTACATGCCTCAACATGAAATAATAGTTCTGGAGAGATGGATAAGCATAGCAGACCAAAGGTTTCATCCATGCAGTAAAAATATTTGGATTTTTCAACTGCTAAATTGGGTTCAACCTCTGTATCCATAACTATCCGATAGAGGCCTCTACTTCTAAGCTGAAGTAGAATCTTTGGCTTCTAGTCAAAATAGTTGTATGGAGTGAGAATAACAGAGGCTATAAATTCTATTCTTTAGACTCTGATCTTTTGTACCTACAAAAACAAATTCGCCTTCCTAGCACCTAAGCTTTGGTACTAGGTAAAAATAGCACCTGTAGCTGCACAGACCTTGCTGGAAGAAAAAAAAAAAACAAAGTTTGAAAATAAAATAGAGTAGAATAGAGAGCTTCTTGAAATGAAATCTCAGATCACTTGATTAAAAAAGAATGCAGGATGAAAAATATAAAACCCACCGTATGCATTAGTAAATTACAGTGATATAAAACCCACCGTATGCATCAGTAAATTACAGTGATAAGTTTTAGTTACAAATGGAACTAAATATTACATGAAAAGAAATGGTGGAAGGCCCTAAACAACAGTTGGAAGATGAGATGGAAATAAATTACATGCAGAGAGTTGGAATTAACAAGTACTCTAACAAAAAGTCACCATACGGTTAATTCAATTTTATAAGAAACAACTTGAACATAGCCTGATTAAAAAAATATTATATCCACAATTATAGAGATCAAAATAATACTCTCGCATGAAGAATTGGGAAAATTTTGTAAATGTGATTCAAATTTCATTTAAAAAAAAAAACACTACATTGTCAGCTTAGGTTTTCAGATTTCACTACACAGATTTAACATTACCAATTCCAACAGATTTTACTGTTTGGGTGTCGTTAGATAGCGTGTACCATATAAAAAAGATAGTGTTTGGAGTTATTCTCTGCACATGATGTGCCTTTTTCCTTCTCTCGTGTCTTTATTTTGTTCTCCAGTTTAATCTTTGTACTCGGATGAGTCTTTCATGCCACTAAATTAGCATGCAAAGTTTAGTCTATTAAAACTTGTCTGCCACCTTTAAAGTCCACTCTTCTTATAACTGACATTAAGGTAAAATATTTTATAAAAATTTCCTACTCATCATTGATTATTATTATTTTTAAATTAAGTAATAAAGAGAGATTTGTTTATTCATTAACATTGTTTCATATTTTTAATACTATGGAAATGTACACATATAATTAATCAAATAATAAGGTCACACATAATTATTGTAAGAGTAACCATAATTTGATGACATAGAGGTAAGGTTAGAAATAATACATGTTAAACTAAGTTGTAATAATATTTGAATAAACTCATGTGTATGTGGTGTGTGCAAAACCAGATCCCCTGAACTCACCATTGCCAAGGAGCTAGCCTCAACTATCCCAACCATATTCATGCCTTCATCCTGTGAATCAACTCAGACCACTAGATTTTTCATCAGTACGTTAGTCCCAAAAAATTGTAATCAATTTAAATTACATCATATTTCCTTGCAACATACATCATATTTCACTAAATGAGCATGTAAAACATATATAATAAGTCATCAAAATGTTCATCATAGCATGTTTAATGTCAACATGAAATAACATCATCATAGACCATTACAACATTTTAATGAGTACATGACAAGTAGAAATAAAACCATCATTTTCATATAGTGAGGGAAAAAATCAACTAATGTCTAACTCTAGAAAACATTAAAGACTAGTAAATCATGTCGACAAAATTCTAATACTATCTGACGAGTCAAAAAAAGCCAAAGTCTTGCATGAAAGTCTTGTAAAATAAAAGTCTAATAGAGCGACTCATGACATCCCTCCCCACTAGGAAGAGACATCAACCTGATGGCTTATGAAAGCACATCAAAAATTTTCACACCAGACACAAAACATATACATATATCAAATAATAGATAAAATGTGTATGGAAATAACTAAGGAAAAGATCTATATGCATGTCCTCTACATCCTCCCAAGTGGCACTATCAACAAAGAATTATTCCCACTGGACCTTATACTATAAAACATCTCTATCACAATACTCAAATGATATGTTGATCAACAAGTTGTGTAGGGCCCACTAGCACTACCTTCACATCCAGAACATGCAAGGCACATTAATCTAAGATGTGAGAGTCATCTGGATAGTAAGGCTTAAGAAAATAAACCTGAAACATATTATGAATTCGGGCTAGGTTGGGTGGTAGAGAAAGTTGGTATACAACTGGTTTGATAACTTCCAACACATCAAAGGGCCCAACAAATCTTAGTGCAAGTTTTGAATACTTGCTAAATTAAATTGAGCTCTTGTGAGGTCTCACATGCAAGAACATCTTTTCCCCTTCCTGGAACTTCCTGAAAGTGAGGTTCTTATATGCTTAACTCTTTTGTCAATCAATTGCTTCCTTCATTTGACTACAAATAAAAGTCATATGTTCCTCCATCTCTCTCAACATCTCAGGTCCAATCACGATCCTATCCTCAATTTTGTCCCAACATATAGGAATGTGACACTTCTTCTCATAAAGTGCCTCAAATGGTGTCATTCCCAAAGAATCATGGTAAGAGTTGTTATATGAAAACTCTACCAAGAGAATGTAATCTTCCTACTTGTACTATTGATCCATGTAATACATTCAGAGCAAATTAATACAGTCAGAGAAAATCCTTTAATACCTAATTTACTCTCTTTATTTTCCCATTCTTCTGAGGGTCATAGGCTGCGCTAAAATTTAGTCATGTTCCTAAGGAAGAATTCAAGGTTATCCAAAACCTTGATATCATCTGTGCACACCATGCAATCTAAAAATTTCCTGCACAAACTTCTTGGCTAAAGCCAATAATCCATGTGTCAAACTCATTGGAATAAAGTGAGCTAGTTTGGTTAGTTTATCAACTACAAAAAAAAATGACATCATGCCTATGTCGTGTCATGGGTAAACCATAGATGAAATCCACACTGATGACATGCCACTTGTATTATGTAATATCATGTGGGTATAGTAGTCCAGCTGGGTGGAAATGCTCATCCTTAACTCGCTAGCATTCCAAACACTAGGCTATGTAAGATGTCACATCACACTTAATCCCTAGCCAAAATTATAGTAGTCTCAAATAGAAAAATCATATTTTTTACCCCAGGATGTCCTAGAAATGGAGTTTTATGCATCTCCTCAAGTACCAAATTATTCAACCCTGCTCAGTCAAGAATATAGATCTTGTCCTGGAATTTCATAATACCATTATCATCAAAAGTGTATCCGTCAAAATGATGATCAGATGGATCGGTGTGCAAAGCTGATTTGACCATCTCATAATGGTCATCACCTTGAAGATTCTGCAATGCCTTCTCTCTCAGGCATATCCTAGAGATAGAGATAGTAGAAATGTGCCTCCTTCTATGAAGAGCATCTCCCACTTTGTTCTCTTTCCCCTTAATGTATTCAATTCTAAAATGATACTCACTCAGAAAATCTATCCATCATGTTTTCTTGGCATTGAGGTTAAGCTGAGTTGACTCAAGGGAGGGTTGATAATGGGGCCAAAGGCACTCCCAACTACCAAACCAGATTGCAACTAGAAGCAACAACAACAGTGAGAGAAGAAACATCAGAGATCCTTTTCATTAATTGATCAAGCTCATTACATGTTGGGCTATAAGGCCTTCCCAGTTTTGGAATATACATTCAGTGAATTACAATTTGATCTTCATACATGCAAGGTCACAGACCTACTTACAAATATCTTCAATAGCTAATCTTATATCCAATTCATCTATGCTCCAAGGACTGATGCCTAATGCTAAGAACAAAGAAACAATATATACAAGAGTCCACCAAAGAGGTCAACGCTCAAATCCATAAGAGATACCTAGATTTAGGTCCACACAGATCCCAATAGGGACCCCATAAATAACTAAGCCACAAAAAATTAAATGAAGAAGCTAGCCACCAGATCCAAATCTAAAATGAACATCTTAGGAAAAGGTTGACTGAGCAATAGAGTGACTTGGGAAAAGAACACTCCGAGCAAAAGGAAACAAAACCTGAGCATCAGAAGAGAAACCCGAGCAACAAAAAAAAAACAAGCTTTCCCGAGTGATAGGAAAAAGCATGGAAAATTGAAAAAATCCAAGCAATAGAGATAAGCATGTCCGAGCGGTAGAACCTGAGCAATAGAGTATTTCCTAAGAAGTCTCCAAACAAACTAAAGAACAAAACAAACATCTTTTTTTGGTTGAGTAGGATTGCCAATGACCCAAGATGCTCCTGCATCAGACACCTGGGGTAGATTAAATGATTCCCTGAATCATGTATCAGGTCCAACTTGAAATGAATCCAACATATATTGAAAAATCCAAGATGATTCCTCAATCAGTTTGTTCTTCCACTTTATCATATACTCCATGTATTCCTTTCCTCTTGTACTTCTACCAACTCTTTGTTTCAAAATCTTCTCAACTTCCTCTATCTACTTCTTAGGATAACCACTTGGTACTGTCACTTCTTCATTAGGTTCATGATATTCATACAAGTTTGAAATATTGAATATAGGTGATATATCCATGTCATTAGGTAATTCAACTTCATAAGCATTTTCACTATCAAATCTTCTCAGTATTTTGCAAGGACCAAATTTATTCATCTTCAATTTTCCATATGTTCCAATAAGAAATCTTCCTTTCTTCAAATGAACCATTACAGCCTCACCAACTTCAAATATTTTATGTCTTCTTGATCTGTCTACATTATCCTTGTATTTCTGATTACTTTTCTCCAACTTTTGTTTTACATCTTCATGCAAGGTCTTTATGAACTTAGAAAATTCCTCTTCTTCAGTACTTCTTTTCTCTTCTCCAACAATATCTCTCAAATCTAATATACCTCTCAATTATGTGCCATGAACAATCTCAAAAGGTATCTTACCCATTCTTCTATTTACTGAACTATTGTATGCAAAATCTTCTTGTGCCAACATCAAATCCCAATTGCTTGGTGTGTCTCCAACTAGACATCTCAACAAATTACCCAAACTTCAGTTTACAACCTCTATTTTTCCATCAGTTTGTGGATGAAATGTAGAACTAAAATTCAACTCAGTATCCAACTTCTTCCAAAGTGTTCTCCAAAAATAAATTACAAATTTACTGTCTCAGTCAGAGATAATACTCCTAGGTAATCCATGCATTCTGACAATATCCTTAAAGAAAATATCTGCTATATGTACTTATCTGATTTTTTCTTACATGGTATGAAATGTCTCATCTTAGAAAATTTATCCACAACCAAAAATATGGAATCATTACCTCTTGCTATCCTTCGTAAGCCAAGAACAAAATCCATGCTGATATCACTCCAAGGTTTCTCAGGAACAATAATTGGTGTATACAAACTAGTATTCTGACTCACTCCTTTTGTAACTTGACAAAATCCACAAATTTTCACAAATGTCTGAACATCCCTATACAAATAAGGCCAAAAATACCTTTCCTTCAGCAAATTCAATGTTTATCAAAACCAAAATGTCCAGCCAATCCACTACTATGTTTCTCCTTAATCAGATTAGTTCTCATTGATCCTCTCGGTATACACAACTAAACGCCTTTGAACAACATATCTTCTTGAATGAAATAGTCTTCATACTTACTTGATTGATTTAAATTGAGTGTTCTGCACACTCTCTGCTACTTAGAAAAACCAGGATCACTTTTATATAAATGCTTCATGTCATCAAAACCAAGAACCTCAATTCTTATTTCAGTCAACCAAGATCTTCTTTTACTCAATGCATCAACAACTCTGTTAGAAACTCCACTCTTATGCTTTATCACAAATATGGAACTCTGCAAATACTCTACCCATTTCATATGTCTCTAATTTAACTTATTCTGACTACCCATATATTGTAAAGCCTTATGATCAGTATACACCACAAATTCATTTGGCATCAAATAATGGCTCCATTTCTTCATAGCTTGAACAATAGCATAGAAATATTGATCATAGAAAAAATATTTCTTGTTAGCATCATTCAACTTCTCACTAAAGAAAGAAATAGGTTTACCTTCTTGAGTCAACACAACTCCAATTGCACTTCTACTTGCATCACATTCAACTTGAAATAGCTTATTAAAATAAGGTAATGCTAACACAAGTAATTCAACAACCTTCAAATTCAAATTCTCAAAACTCTTATCAGCTCCATGTGTCCATTTGAATTCTCTTTTGTCTCCTCTCATTGTCTCAGTCATAGCATTACAAATAGAACTTGAATTTTTGATAAACTTCGTGTAAAAACCTACCAATCCATGGAATGATCTTACCCTACTGACATTCTTAGGTGTAGGCCAACTCAATATAGCTTCAACCTTCTCAGGATCCATCTTCAAGCCATCAGCTGAAATCACAAAACCCAAATACACAAGCTCTTCTTTCATGAAGGAACACTTTTTTCAGATTTATAAGCAACTTTTCCTCTTTCAATCTCTACAACACTTGTCTTATATGCATCAAATTCTCTTCTCTAGTCTTACTAAATATCAAAATATCATCTAAGTATATAGTCACACATTTATTCAAGAATTTCTTAAAAACTTCATTCAGTAACCTCATAAATGTATATGGTGCATTAGTTAAACCAAAAGGCATAACCAACCACTCATACAAACCTTCCTTTGTCTTGAAAGTGTGTGCTGAAAATTGACACACTTCTATGAGTCATTATATTCAAGATTGCTCAAGAATGAGGTCTCAAATGGAAACTTATAGCTCCTTATTTATAGAGTGCAAGGGTTTGTGATGAAGGCCCTCATTTTAGACCTAGTTATGCCCATGCAAGAACACCATGAAATGAGAGATTCAAAGAGAAAGAGAAATAAATATAGTCTCCATGATCACCAAATATGCACGGAAATGAAAATGAAAGCTATTCTATATGATAAAAATGCATGAAAGGAAATATGCAAGATTAATCTATGAAACAAAACATGAATCTAAACTAATATGAATCTAATCTAAATGGATTTCCATGGATGCATGAGAGAAGAAGACAAGAAGAAGAGAAGTTGCATGGTTCAAGATCAAATGCTCAAACTCTCCTCCAAGATCGCTCTCCAAACCTGAAGCATAAAAATAGCATAAAAGTGTATATCTTAATGAGAAGAAGAGGTTCCTTTTACAAAGCAATGGACGGTAGAGATTAAATCTTGGTTGATCCATGTGCTCATATATTCAAAAGGCAAAATCAAAGGCTATGATTAAGAGGCAAAAAAGCTCACCATTTGGAAAGTGTAGAGGAAAAAGGATTTATTTATTTATTTTTATTTAATTTATTTCCTTTTTTTATCACAAAGAGGGATTTAAGTGGAGATTTTATTTATTTAATTAAAAGAGGAATTTTCTTTTAATTAAAAAGAGAGATTTTAATTAAATAAGATAATATTATTTAAGTAAGAGAGATTTTAATTAAATAAGATATGATTATTTAATTAAAAAGGGATTTTAATTAAATAAGAGGGTGTGTGCACCAAGTTGTGGACCAAAAAGGGGGTATAAGTGGACACATTTTTTCTGAAATCGGGTAAACCTAAACTTGGAATAGGAGTTTGAGGGTCATGCACTCAAAATAAGAAGGTGTGTAAAAAATAAAAATTGTAGTACTCTGAATCTAGTTTCTATAAAACTAATTGTTTTAAAAATATTATAAGACTAAGATGGTCAAACCTCGCGCGCACGAAAACATGTTTCTCATTTTTTTGGAAAAACATAACATAGTTGTTTCCGTGCATGGTACAAAAGGTATAGTTATATTCAGTATTTTTTAAATCCCTTTGGTAGGATGATAGGTAAGAGTGAGATCTAGAAGTTGTGTATTTTTTTGTAATTTTTTGATTAGTATTTATTTTTCTGTGATTTTTTTAAGTGATCGCATCTTGAAAATTTGGTACCTATTCGTGCGCTGGGCATAACTTGCATCAAAATAATAGAAAATGAATTTTTTTTTAAAGTGTATAGAATCAAGAGTAAAACAATAATATGTAATTTATTTTTAATTTGATTAAGTATTTCAAAAATTATTAAAAAAATGGCAGACATATGTCTGTGAGTACAATCAAGACACTGGTAAAGAAAATTAAAGTTTACTATGCTAATGTTGTCCAAAAATAGAAAAATTTATATGGTTAGAAAGCTAAGAAGATGTATGAGATTATGGTGAAAATGATAGACCTACCCAGTTGACAAATTGTAAACCTGATGAAGATAAAGTCGAGAAATCATCTTACAAGATGAAAAAATGTCTAAAAGATCAAAAATGGAGGGAAAATGAGCCTCCAAGCGTTTGGGTCATTTTTCAAGCCTCTTCCCGAGCCATAACCTGATCGGGTTTCTAAACTTCAAATAGCCCGATCAGGTTCTAATAAAAAGAAAGTACTTCAAAACTTGATCGGGTTTTGAAGAAGTAAAAACTATAAATTTTATTCTCCATAACCTGAGAGAGAGAGAGAGAGAGAGAGAGAGAGAGAGAGAGAGAGAGTGCTTGAAATATTGAACCATCAGAAGCATAGAGTGTGACATCTAGATTAGCCAATGCTTTGCCAAGAATTTTCCAAAGTAACCCAATCTCCTCTTCTACACTCTCACTTTGTTTCGCTTCCTCTGCATGCAAGATTTCAATCTCTTTTTACATTATTTGAATTGTTCCCAATTGGTTCTCTCTCTCTACACACAATGATGAAATTTTCAGTCTCAGGGCTTGGATAATTTGACCAAGTTGATTTTCCCCATCTTCTTGCAATAATCTCATCTCTTCTCGCAGATTTTCAATAATTCCAAAGTGTTTCTCACCCTCTACTGTAAGTATTTTGTTTTCTTCCTTCACCCCATGAAGTTCATATAAAAGACATGTATGTTAATCTTCACAGTATTTAGGAGGCAAAAATTGGTAACAATTCAAGCAGTAGGAATCAGAAAATGCACACCCTTCTTCACCAAACTGTATAGATGGGCAACCTGAAATACATCTGGAAGTAGAGTTTCTCCCTTCGCTTTGGGCCATTACAAATTAGTGAAAGTTTTCTGCTCTTCCCTCTAGAAAAATAGCTTATTCAATGGTCGCCCATGAATTTTTTAAATGGCTGATTGGTTGCCTTTGCTTCTTTCAATGACCATCTATGATTTTTTATGGAATCTTCCAACCTTTCGTACATAGTTATTACAATTTAATACCCTCCTATTACGTAGGTGTTTCAAGTGAGTGAAATTATACCCTCTCTCTCTCTCTCTCTCTCTGAAGTAACCCAATCTCCTCTTCTGCACTCTCACTTTGTTTCGCTTCCTCTACACGCAAGATTTCAATCTCTTTTTGCATTCTTTGAATTGTTCCCAATTGGCTCTCGCTCTTTACACGCAATGATGAAATTTGTTGTCTCAGAGCTAGGATAATTTGACCAAGTTGATTTTCCCTCTCTTCTCACAATAATCTCATCTCTTCTCACAGATTTTTGGTAATTCCAAATTGTTTCTCACCCTTTGCCATAATTATTTCATTTTCTTTCTTCACCCCGCGAAGTTTGTATAAAAGACATGTATGGTAATCTTCACAGTATTTAGGAGGAAAAAATTGGTAACAATTCAAGTAGTAGGAATCATATGTCAAAAGGGGTCATAAGAAGTTGCATGATAAACCTTCCTATAGACATGTCTGCAAAACTTAAACTTCTTCATATACATCGGGCCTTGCAAATCCAATTCTCACATGTCCTCCATGATGACATTTTCTAGGACAAGGATGACCACAAATTAATTTTTCTTTGCATTTCCTAGTACAAAAGTTCATACTTCCATCACCATACTTCCTTAAATCATGACATTTGGTAACAACATGTCCAACATCATCTGGATGTTTAGGACAGTATAGTGGTATTACATTACCAACATACCCATTATCTATAAAATGCTTTATGATATCACTCCACACTGGAGAATTATCTAAGACTAGCTTGGCATTTCCCAAGATATACACACCAATTCTAGCCCTGGAAAGGGCAACACAAGTTCTATTCGGAATGTTAAGAAATCCTATATTTTCTTATATTTTTACATTCAAATTAGGAATTCAATGTTTCTTACCAAAGAAAAAAACATGATATTGCTCTCTTGTCCCTAGTCAGGAGTACATTTGCTAAGAATTGAGCTCTGATTTCTAGATCCTAACCTTGCTAGACTTTTCTCGTATTCATATATTCCCTCCAAAAATTGATCAAGAGCTCTGTTAGTAAAGCACACTATGAGAATGGGACCAGAGGAATTTGAAATCTTATGAAACAAATCCTTTACAATTTGTGACCCGGTAAATGTTTTTCCAGTGCTAGGAGGGCCCTGAATAATGGCTAATTTTTTGGTGAGCCCATGATTAATGGCCACCTCCCAACTATCATCAATAGAATCACATTTGCAAACTTGTTTCCAATCAAAATTATATTCAAGTTAAGCTGTTTTGGCTTCCAGATAAACTAACTGGTCTATAAACATAATATTGAATGAAAGACCAAATTCTACATCATCTTTACCTCCTCTCATCCCCACATATTCAACAGAGTTACAAACCTAGAAATTAGAGGACCCTTTCTGCTCAACAAACTCCCAATTTTTCTTGTAACTCCCTCTAATTTGCTTCACACACTCCTTATAAGCTTTCAGTAAATCTTCTCTTATAACCCTGAATTGGGTGTGTAAATAATTGTACTCTCTCTCTCTCTCTCTCTCTCTCTCTCTCTCTCTCTCTCTCTGTTCTTAGTTTTTCAGAACCCGATCGGGTTCTGAGTAACTAGGAGAATTGAGTTGTTATGTTCTCATAACCCGATCGGGTTCAGATTAATTAGGAGCACTAAGCCTTTATGTTCTCATAATCTGATCAGGTTCATAACTCTCTCTCTCTCTCTCATAATAGAGTTACAAAAATGTGGCATCGACTATCATGCATATACAAGTACTTTAATTTATTGAAACACACTTGCATATACGCAAGTCATGTGAACCAAGAATACACTTAAGACATAAACATCCAACCAACAAATTCAAGGATCAAATTTGAAGTTTCATATATAAAAAAATGAATAAT
>MU224468.1:146153-163217 GCA_018584345.1 Thuja plicata
GTACATATCAATACATGGCGTACATGCCAAATCCATAATAGAGTTACAAAAAATGACATCAACTATGTCTAGGTTGATATATACAATGTACAAATGTCACACACACACACACACACACACACACACACAAAATTTGGTCATTCAATTACCACAACAAGATCTATACAATGTTTTGATATATCTATGACTGTGGTGGATAATCAAAATTTAGCTTCTTCGCAACAACACTTGGTTCACTAAGTCTCTGCACAAGAACAATTTTCATACTGAAGTCTCAGCTAAATGTCTTATGTTTCAGCTAACTGATAAATAAAATGGGCTCCATAGTGGGTGAGAGGGAATCCTAAAAAAATGCCAGGAAAAGGAATGACGGGCAGTGGTGAAGTGTCCTACAACAGAAAAAATAATAAAAAATACATGTTATAAATAAGAAATACTAAAAAATAAAAAATGCATGGACTGAAAAGAAAATTCATACCACAACTAGATCTCTTGTGCTAGGAAAGGGATCCATAGGAAGTGGAGATGGGTTTGCCTCATCTGAGGTAGCTATGACCAATTCATGTATGAAAATTCATAGAAAATGACATACTAATAGAGGAACATGATTTCTAAAATATTTTGAACAAACAAGAATGCAATTGAAAGTAATTATGAAAACATGTTACCTCCTCCCTCCATCAGCAATGTCTGGGGCATTCATCAGTTCAGTGAAACCCAATTGATTCTACATGTATACAATAAGCAAGTCAAGTGCATTCATTAATATAGACTACATTGAAATGTTCATAATACATTTCAACAAATATACTTCAATTGGAATTAATTACCTTTTTTTGTTTCAATGTCCTTTATGATTTCTTCCTTTTTCCTAATGACCTCAAGCTTGGTGGGGTAGGCTAACAAAAAAAAACAAAAACATAAGAGAAATAATATGATACTACATGCGTTCAATTAAAAATCTAAATAAGAGGTATGCAAAAAATGATACCACATAGCTCTCTAACCCAAAGTCAATGGCAGAATGGGTGACATCCTCAATCTCAGAAATCTGAGCCCCTGACAAGCCCTATAAAACACCAAATAAATATATAAGCAATAGTTTACAATGAAGATTATGATTCAATTGAATTCCACAAATTATTATGCTCCACAACTCTATTATCACAATTTTATAATCAAATTTTACGAACCATTATTATAATATAAAATTTTGAACTCTTCTTTCACACACAAGACTATTATTTAACAAATTTGTAGGCACAGTTAGAGAAGGATGGTCCGGATTGTATTCGTGGGGGTCAAAGGTTAGGACTAAGAGTGCCAAAAGTCATAGTTTTCCCATGTTGGAAATTTAGGCCTAGTAAGGCTTGTATGGGGATATAATGGTTTTTAGGAGTTTGATAGGGTTATGAACCTTTAGAAAGGTTAATACAATGTTGTGGAAGACTAAATGGTTGTAAGTTTTCGAAATTGACACTTTAGTTTCAACTAGACAACTAATCTGTAACAGTCATGTAATTGAATGTTACAGTTAAATAGGGAGATAACTAGCCTTGTAAGACTTTGTAGAGAAAGTGTAGGCGTGAGGAGTTAGTGTGTGGAGATGGTGGAGTATTGACAAGAAATGTAGAAGTTTTTAATCAATAAAACAAAACTATTTTATGAAAATTCCTTCACTGTTTCATAGGTACAGTCTGAACAATGAGTTGAAATGGTAGTTTAAAGTGTGATATCGGTGTAGGAATGATATAGGACATTACATTCATTGTTTTTTCACTTTCCCTTGCATTGTTTTTATCATTCATCATGTTTAGTTGAAGAATATTGGACTAGTGTCTTCAAACTAGTGACTCGTTAAACACAGTCAACATTTCCTTGTTTTGAAGATTTAGAATGTTGAATATCTCCCACCTTCTGTAGTCACTATGATTGGTGGAAGAGAGTGAAGATGTAACATATTTATTTTTTCATACTTATCTTATACAGGAGATGGAAGAATGTATTTCAAGAACCAAGGATGGTTGTGGTTGCTAACAAAGAACATGCCCTAATTTGACACCAGTCAGTTATAAGGTGGATTTCTTTGAGGATGAAGGGGTTTTGTGATGGATTATACATGTGGGGGTCTATAGTGAAGTGTGTATGCAGTTGGTTTGGCTTGGAGTGGATTGGAGAGGTCCTTTTGATCAGACCCTAGGTGTGTGATCCTAGAAGTGAAGGTTTAGTGGCTAAGGCCATAGATAAAGGATAGAGCCTTGGAGAGTTGAAAATATGTTGTTTCCTAACCCCTAGAAGGATTTTTTCATCCTTTGGAGTCATGAGAGTAAGTGGATTTAGGGGTTTCTCGTAAATGAGGAGAATTAGGTTTAGTTTGGAGGTTACATGAGTATTGGATCTTGGGTATGGTCCAAAGGAGTATATACTAAATCTTGGGGAGGATTTAAAGATCCCAAAAGGGTATCTGAATCATGTTTTAATTTCCTTATTTATTTGAGGAATGTTGAAGAAAAGGAAAAAATAGTGACTGGTGTGGGCTACTAGCTTTAAGGGCTAAATGTGAGAGTTGGGTAAGGGATTGGTTATCCAGACTTAATGGGTTGATGTAACATGGTAGATAGGCCATAAGGAGATTATTTATGAAGTTGAAATTAAGTTTGAAGTTGTGAGTGAAGATATGGTGTTTGGTAAGTACTAGGAGCGCTTGGGGTAGCCTAGAAGGTGAGTCCTTGAGGGGGCTTTGAAAGTGAAAAGTTGTTACAAATAGGAGATGGATTGTTGTCAGACATGATAAATGAGGTCACCAACCACCACCTCTACATCATATATGTTGGGATTCTTCATAAGGCCATGGAGGTGTATTGAAGGATTAAGGATAATCACAATCAATGAACAATCAGAGATTATATTCATGATTTTGAACAAGAAATAAGAGTAAAAGAATGATGGTTGGATGTTCTGAATGATGTTCAAGGTTGATTCAGAAGATAATAAGTGATTGGTTGGGGTATGAGTCTATGTATGAGTTTAGCATTGGTTGAATTGAGTCCAAGGGTGGAGGGTGAGAGTTCAAATAAAATTGAGTCATGATGGCTAAACAAGGAAGTGAATTCCTTGAGTTAAATTATATTAGAAAAAATTCTTTGACTATAGAGAAATAGCAAAAAAAAATACACTAAGTTGCCACCATACAAATTATTAAGATATGATATTTTCAAAATAATGTAGTATTCTATTTTAGGAATATTTATAAAACATTACCTCAGGTGTTTGAGCTACCCGTCTACATGTACTATAATGAGCACTCCTTGGTGTGCTTGTACCACTAGTTGCACCCTACAATGCATATTATTCATGTATCAATTTAGATTCTTCTATACATAAAATTTTATTTACTTTTAACAAATTTAGGTCATTAATTAAAATAACATGTGAAAACACAAATTTAAACAAACTCATGTCAGCTCTGAACAATACACCATCGACAACAGATCATCTGTGAGGGCCAAATCCTCAGTAGTGGATGCCTAACATCTTTTTCCACAATGTACACATGAATGGGATGTCAAACCATCCACACTTGCTTGACTATCTACCCCATCACATATACCATTACAACTGATGTAGATATGCTCAATGGGATGGGCTGACCCTGCAAATGTATCTGATGATAATGGAGCTTGCACGGGATGAGATAATCCTAATGGTGCATCTGATGGTGATGGAGCTAGAACAGGATGAGATGCTCCTAATGTCACATCTGATGAAGATGGAGTTGGCACAGGAACTGATCCATCCTCTCCAACTAGCTGAGTGCCATGCTAGATAATGACATCAGTCAATGATGTAGCCGCATGAAGAGCCTATATTTCCATGAATGAATGCCTCACCACTACTGGGACCACAACATGAATGAGGGGTTTTCTCATAGTATGCCTCCTCTCTTGTGGTTAGTTAATCCTATGTGCCTCAGGTCTATCCTGCATAGAGCCTCTCTCTCTACCTTGGAACTCATGAAAGTCAAAGTAATTCAGCTTCTCACCAATGATAAACTCACAGTATAGCTTCCTCAAAAAATGTAAAGGAACCTCATTATTATTACAAGGTGGTTGGTCAAATACCATGTACCACCTATCCCAAAAAGCTGATTTCATCCCCCTATGAACACACCAATGTATAGGAAATCATTTTGTATTAACTTCTAGGTAATTGCTAGTATTAGGATCGGTAAAAAGGGCACATATGTCACATTTTTTGATGCCTTTTCTTTTCACATCCTCATAGGATAAACCCTCAGCATAAAATATACAACATCTATCCCTCTATGAACCCCATTTTTTCACCTCTTGAGACACCTCATTTGCACTATTGGATAATTTTTCTAATGTAGTGGCGAGGGTAGATTGATGTTGAAGACCGGAAGCCTTCAACCTATTGACCAATATATTAATTTATGCACTACTTTGGTTAAGGAATTGTACGAGGTCCTCCTGTGATGCATCTACATGACCTAACGACACATGTGGAGGTCGTATGGGTGGCAATGGTTGTGGAGGAGGAGAATTTTGAGGAGGGTTTATGGGCGAAGATTGTGGTTGAGGGTTTATGGGTGGCGAGGTTTGTTGAGGGTTTACAGGTGGTGATGATGGTGCTTCTACAGGGGTGGTCTTTCATTTCATTTTCATCTTTTTGGGTTGTTTGATGAATCTAGAATGAAATTAATAAAAGTAAACTAAAAATCAATAAAATAACCTAATTTGATTACAATTGCAAAAAAAACAACAAAAACAAACAAACTTACCTTTGTTACGGGGCACCATTGGTTGAAAATCTCAATTAAATCATGTTTTCTTAGAAGCAAAATTGGGTTTTGTTGTTGTTTATCCTCCTCCACACTTCTGCTCCATAGTTTAGGCATTAGAAATGGCCTAAGCCATGGGTTGTTCTATTTTTGATATGTTTCTCATAACCCAATCGGGTTATGAGTTCATAACCTGATTGGGTTATTAGAAACTCAATTAGTCTCATAATCCGATCGGGTTATGAGAAATTTCTCATAACCCAATCGGATTTTGATGCGCACACAATTTGTTATAATATTTTCTAGGCTTGGTTTACCAAGCCTAGAATGATTTCAAATTTTCAATAACCCGATTGGGTTATTGAAAATTTGAATTTTGTTCAAAGGTGTGTCCACTTTTTTGGTCTACAACTTGGTGCGCACACCCAAGATTATTTTATTTAATAAAAAGGGATTATTTTATTTTAATTAAATAAGATAATTGATGAAATGATCAAGCCTTAGGAAATATTTAAATAATTGAATTAATTACGATTTGATCAAGGAAATTGATTTGAATTGAAAATGTTGCAAAGCATTGATTCGGGAATTTTGATAAATTGATTATGTATTTGATAAATTGAAGAATGGGGGTCCATAGTCTAGGCGACCATTTTAGGGTGCATACATTTTCCCCTCTTTGACTAATGTGTGATCTTTATAGGAACACATGTAGTCAAAGAATGTAGTTGAAGTGTGAGATTGATTTGGGATCACAAAACAACCCAGACGTGTGATCGATGGACAGGAACACATCAAGACAAAGATAAGCTGATTGAAAAAGACAAGGTCAAAACCCCTGTAAATAGGTAATTGACATGTCCAAGATAAGAATCTCAAGCAAGGTTGCCCCAATCGGAGCAATTTATAGGATTGATAAAGCTGAATCAAGGATTGCAATTTGATAGGTACTGCCCCCTCGTGATCAAAATCAAAATGAGATAGAAGAGAAACAACATATTGATAAATTTGATCAAATCAAACTAAAGATAAGGTTTTTGATGTAAGATGAAAGATAAAAGAATCAAAGAACCAAGGTAGATCATAAAGCATGAAATATTATGCCCCAAGGTTGAATTAGAAGAAAAGAAGTGGGGGGAAAATGAATGGAAGATAGAAGTTTGGAAGAGGTGGAAAGAAATGGAGAGAAGAAAGAGAATGTGTCTTTAAGAAAGAGAATGCCTCAAAATCAATCAAATGCTTAAGATAGAAAATTTTGATTGAGATCACAAAATAATATAAGGAAATGAAGATCAAACATGACCGCAGTTGATTAAAAGTCCACAAGAAAAATGAAGAAAAACCCTCTCAAACTCATAATGCATCCTAAAAATGCAAATTAACATGAAGTCTAACAATGCAAGCTACATGAAAATGCAAAGGTGTACTTGAAATAGAGAAACTGTAACATAGGATTTTGTGTTCATCATTCATTAGAGAATGTTAAGGAACTTATTTTCATCACTGGGCCATTATTAACGGACATTAGAAAATCACACAATCATCACTAGTCACAAGTGCAACTATGAAGATATGAATGTGATTTATATTGGATTGGAATGTGGAAAGATTCTAACATAAGCATCAAAGACATAAAGGTCAAGATGAATTCGATGTTAGCTTACCCAATTTAATGGAGAAAAACCATGCTCACATCAAGGCATAGATGTTGAGATGACTAGAAGAGTGGTTGTGCAAAAAAAGTCAAGGATGAAGCCTCAAATCTCCTAAGTGTTTCAAGGGAAAAAGAAGAGACACTCAAGAGTTTCAAGACCACACCCACAAGAAAAAAGCAAATAAAAACATGCCCCATGCCCCAAGTCCTCTAGCTATGCGTCCCAGAGAGACTTATTAGACAAGAACACTCAATGAAAATCAATAATAGTCAGCACACAAAGAAAATATCATGACATAGCTCAATCATTTAGTGTTGTGTTTAAAAATTTAAGCATGTTAACTGATACTGAGTTCTAAGGATAAGGATCGAATGCTTGCAAGTAGGTAAGATCACATGACAAAACTGGGTAAGACCAAACCGATAAGTGTTGAAAAACACTTGATGTCAGGGGTTGTGTTGAAAAACACAGTTGGGGTGGTGTTGAAGAACACTGTTTGAGAGGCATCCTAAATACTAACGCATCCAAGAGACCAAAGCTAACACAAGTATGTCCCCTAGACAAAGACAAAGACCAATTCTAGACCAAGGCAACAAGGACAAGGTATGATAGAGAGAGGCTAAGTGTCAAGGACATGTGCTAAGAAATAGGGGTGCAAAGGCCTCAAGTAGCATCTATTTCTAGGTTTTTAACACTTGGATTTTATTACAATTTTTTGCTACCAAGGTGCTTGTTTCCAGGTTTTCATCAAGGCACTTTTTCTATTTTTTTTGAATTTTTATTTTTTTATTTTTTTTGTATTTTTTGAATTTTTTTTTTGGAGATACATCAAAGTGCCTATTGCTAGGTTTTCACTAAGATGATCATTTTTTCAGGACATTTTCTAATTTTTAGAATTTTTGACAATATATCAGTTTTTTGGATTTTTTCAAGGTCAATAATTATGTACAAAGGATGCCCCCAAACAGAATGGGCATCATGGATAGAAATTCTTCAGGTGCAAGACATTGATAGGATTAGGGAGCTTCACTCCCTCCATTATAGATAGTAAATAAGCACCTGACCCAAAAGCTAGTGTGATAATATAAGGTCCAAGCCAATTAGGTTCAAATTTTCCCTTTTGATCTCTATGTTGTTGATTCTTAGGATTTTCATGTAGGACAAGATCTCCCACTTGGAATTCTCTAGGGCAAACCTTTTTTTTGAAGGCTTTGGACATCTGATTTTGATAAACGCTCATATGGTAAATGATTCTTGACATTTCACATCTAGAAGTTCTAACTCTTGAAGTATCATGGTACGGTAGTCTTCATCTGTAACTAGACCTTTGAGGGAAACTCTAAGTGAAGGAATCTCAACCTCCTAAGGTAACACTGCTTCAGCGCCATATGAAAGGGAAAAATGGGTAGCCACAGTAGGAGTACAAATACTCATTCTATAGGCCCACAAAGTTGGATTTATATGTAGGTGTCAATCTCTACCATTCTTGTAGACTGTTCTATGTAGGATTTTAAGAATGGTTTTGTTTGATGCCTCTACTTGACCATTTCCTTGCAAGAAGTAAATGGAGGACCAATGTTGTTTAATATTGAATTTCTTGTAGAGTTGTTTAAGGTCCTTATTTTTGAACTAGCCTCCATTGTCAGTGATAATCTCAGAAGGCACTCCATATCGATAGATGATATGGTTCAGGATGAATAGAGAGATTGTCTTGCCTGAGGTAATAGAAAGTGGGACAACTTCTACCCATTTAGTGAAGTAATTGGTAGCAGCAATAATGAACTTGTGTCCACCTGATGACTTGGGATGAATCTGCCCAACAAGATCAAAGGCCCAGCATTGAAATGGCCAATGAGATATAGAAGGAATGAGCTCCCTTCTTGGAGCATGTATTATGTTACCATGTTTTTGACACTTTTCACATGACTTTGCAAAAGCTATTGCATCAATCTGCATCATAGGCCAATAGTACCCCACCCTAAGAAACCTTCAAGCCTTGGAAAGTCCATTGGAATGTCCCCCATTGATGCCCCCGTGGATGTCAACTTGGTCAGATTCTTCCTTTTGTAAGAATCTAAGAAGTGTTCCATCTAGACCTCTCCTATACAAATCACCAGAGATAAGGGAATGGCAAGAGGCATTTCAGGTAAGGTTTCTGCATTCAGATCGGTTAAAGGTTTGAAGAATAATACCATCACAAAGGTATGAGTAAATGGCACCATAACGAGATGACTCATGACCAAAAAGGGTACAAATGACATGGCTTTCTTGGGAGTCATAGATAGGGTGATGTAGCTCTTCCACTAGGAATTCAAATATGGATTCATGTTTCTCTAACTGAAGGAGTGAAGCAAGTGTAGCCATAGCGTCAGCTACTTTGTTTTCTGCTCTAGGGATTTGTTGAAATGTGACGAATGTGAAGTATCATTTCAAGGAATTAACCATTTGCTTGTAAGCTACCAGTTTCTCATTTTTTGTTTTATATTCATCGTTAACTTGGTTGATTATCAGTTGTGAATCCCCATAGATGTGTAACTTTGTGATTCTCCATTCTATGGCCATCTTAAGTCCTTTTGTTAAAGATTCATATTCAACAATGTTGTTTGTACATGGGAACAATAATTTGTAAGACTTAGGAATCGTGTACCCATGAGGAGAAACAAACAACACACCAACTCCTAAACCATTTTGCATAAAAGATCCATCAAAGAACATCTTCCATATTCTTTCAGTCATATGCATGAGGTGCTCATCTGGGAAGTCAACTTGAATAGGTGCAGTATCTTGCAATGGGAAATCAGCCAATTGATCTGCTATGGCTTGTCCCTTGATTTCTTTACGCTGAATGTACTTTATGTCAAATTATAAAAGTATCATTATCCATTTAGCAAGCCTACCTATGAGGGAAGCCTTACCTAGAAAATAATTGAGTGGGTCTATTTTTTCTATGAGGTGTATAGTGTGCACAAGCATGTAATGCCATAATTTTTGGGAAGCAAACACAAATGCAAGGAAAGCTTTCTCAATGCTGGTATAATTAACCTCATATGAAACAAGAGTGCGATTGATATAGTATATTGTCTTTTCTTTCCCATGTTCATCAAGTTGAGCTATTAATTACCCCAAGGAAGATTATGTCACTGACATGTATAGAATAAGTGGTTTCCCTGGGATAGGAGGCATTAAAATGGGAGGATTTTCCAAGTATTTCTTGATTTGATCTATGCTCTTTTGACAATCCTTATTCCAAACACATTTGACTCCCTTGTGTAAGTTCTCTTTGAAGAGTTGAGCTCTATCTGCCAATTTTGAAATGAATCTCCTTATAGATTGAAGACGTCCTTGAATACTTCTCATTTGACTAATGTTTCTAGGAGGTGGCATATCTATGATTAATTGGACCTTTTCAGGGTCTACCTCTATTCCTCTTGCTGAAATGATGAATCCGAGTAGTTTACCAAAGGTAACTCCAAATGGACACTTTTTAGGATTTAACCTTAGTTGAAATTGTTCCATGTGTTCTAGAATGACTTCTAAATCAGCTAAGTATGTGTCTCTTTTCTTAGACTTGGCCAAAGTATCATCCACATAATCTTCCATGTCTTTATGCATCATGTCATGAAAATGGTTGTCATAGCTTGTTGATAGGTGGTTCCTACATTTTTCAATCCAAAAGGCATAACGTTCCAACAATAGGTACTCCATGCACAAGTGAATGCAGTCTTTTCTTGATCTTCAGGAGCTATCTTAATCTGATTGTATCCAAAAAAACCATCCATCAAGGAATAAATCTCATAACCCGTAGTCATATCCATTATCATGTCTATATTAGGAAGTGGAAAGTTATCCTTTGGGAATTCTCTATTGACATCTCTAAAATATGTGCAAAATCGAATGGATTTTTCATGTTTGGAAACTGGTACAATGTTTGATATCCATTCAACATAGGTAATATCTCTTATGAATCCTACACCAAGGAGTTCCTCTAATTCTGATTTGACTAGGAGAGCTATGTGGGGATGCATCTTTCTCAATTTTTGTTTAACCAGTTTAACACCTAGAGCTATGGACAAGTGATGCATGATAAGATTAATGTCCAACCCTGGCATATCTGAATAAGTCCATGCAAAGTTGATCTTCTTTTTTTGTAAGAACTTGGTGTAAGCTTGTTTTTCTCGTGGTGACAAAGACTCAATCAGGTGTACAATCTATGGAACCTCATCTATACCCAAATTGATTTCTTGTGTTGGTTAAATAAGAACTGAAGATCTATCTTGAAAGTAGCTAGGGAGACGATCAAGTACCTCATCCTTAGGTGCCTCAGAGAGGTTTTCATCCTTGGATACATCATTTCTTTTTACCTTTTTTTGGTTCTAACATTGCCACACAGTGTTTTTTGCCATCAAAACTCCTATTCTTCTGATTTTATTTTCTTTTTATTTTGTGACTAAGGTACTTGATGTCTAGCTCTGTCATGCTGGTAGCTGGTTTTTTGGTGGATGAGACTACAGGTTCAATGGAATTTAGGTAAGAGGCTATCTCATAATCATTTTGAAATGTTAAGAGCTTAGGTTCTTGATAGTGTTGGGACCAATCAATGAGGTTAGGATGAACAAGAGGAAAGTCAATGACTGGTTCAAGGTTATAAATTTGAATGATATTATTGTTGGTGATTGAAGAGTCAGAGTCTGTCTAGTATCCTTCTAATATACCCAAATTAGGATTCATCCTAACAAGCAAAGAATCATCCACTAAGGCGACACGTGGGTTCAAATCCTCTAATCCTACAAATGACTCATCAGCTACCTCAGCTTGAGAACTATAATTGTGGATGACATCAACATCCATGTCAACTGTAGAAGGCTCTAAGAAGGAGTCCCATTCATACTCATATGAACTTGTGTTTGAACTGGGACTAGGATGATTACACCTTGAAGGTTTGGGATATCTTGATGTGGAAGGTCTAGCATCATTAAGAGTAGCACCTTCTCTTTCCATTAAATGAACAAGATTCTTTCGTTGACATTATCTGAAAGGATCTTCTACATTTGATTCTTGTTCCAAAGTTGCAACCAACGCATGAGCGGCCAGAATATCTAAATCTCCCTAGAGGAGTCTAGTGGAAGGGACCCAATCTTCACACATGTATTGTTGATTTGTCAAATTAGGTACGTATTCTGGTTCATCTTCACTATGTGACTTATTAAGGATAGGAGTAGTGTGCTTGTTGTGATTTACAAAGCCTAGGCCAACTGACTTCTTGGACTTGCATCCAAAAAGAGAATTATCAAGAGGTTTGGCTCTAGCATCCAATCTATGATTAAGAGGGCCATGTCTAGGATAGCCCATCTGTTTGAAAAAAGTATACCCTCATTCGTAAGCCTTAGGAGAGGGAGAGAAGTTCTCATTGTGCATATATTTATCTTCTCTATAGATCTAGTCTCTAACAAATGTCTCCTCTTTCTCATCTTGAATAGGCACCGAGGATTCTAAAAATGTGCTAAATAAAGTCATAGCTGAAGAGAAAGGTTTCTTTTCTTGTGAAGGTTTTCCATAAGACCGAGGTGACACTAGTAATGTTGTGAGGGAGTTGAGTTGATACCCCCCATGCCAAGGTCTATCGATTTAAGCTTGTCTTTACATTCAGCTAAGGTTGCATCAAATTCTTCTGCTTCTCTATTGAGGGGAATATGAGTTCCATCTAAAATTGAGTTAACATATAAAGTGTTATCCATAGGTTACAAATCTCTATTCCATTTTAAGGGAGCTTAACACATTGATGATAGGTAGATAGTACCACTTGCATATCATGAATCCACGGTCTACCAAGTAAGATATTATATGCAAGGGGGCTAGCATGAACTATTTGAAATAAAATATATTTTTCAACAGGGCCATTCCTAATAGGAAGGACAACCAACTCCTTGGAACTTCTTTCTGCCTCATCATAAGCTTTGATAGTGATCTTTTTCCTGGTATCTATGACTTTTTTAGAATAACCCAACTCTTTCAAAAGACTAAAGGAACATATATATTAAGCCCAACACCCCCATCTATCAATGCACACCTAACACAGGTTGTGTGGATCATAACCTCAATATGAAGAGAATTATTGTGTGGGTGGCTCAAGGATTTGTCATCATCCTCCAAAAAGGTAAGGTCTAGCAATGTGGTTTACCATGTTCTAGAAATTATCAACGTCTAAGTTGTTGGGGACATTTTCCATGCACAAAGCATCCTCAAGGACTTGCTTTTGTCTTGGGGACAAATCTAAGAGCTCAAAGATTGAAATTTGAGCTGGGGTTCTTTGCAACTGATCAACAAGAATATAGCTTGACTTAGGATTAACTATTGGTTTCGAGGTGACATTCTTGGATGCCACTTTCTTAGGTTTACTTGATTGACTCAAATTGGGTCCTCTAATGATAACAAGACCTTGACTTCATGTGACAACATTGAGGGCTTGTGATGACACTCTAGAGTTAGGACCCCTTAGCACCATGATGGGTTCTTCATCAAAGATATTAGGAGATTCCATGTCTAGATCAAAACCATAGGGATATTTACCCCTCATCATATTGAAATTTTCTTCTATAAATTCAAGCATGTTGATAGTATTCTCTACATCTATGTAACTGTACTTGGTCTCAGCTTTGCCATTCTTAGCTTTAGATGTTTCCCCCTTTTCATACTTGGGCAACGTTTCTTTGAATGCCTTATGATCGGTGTTGGTGTTCAATCCATCTATCTTAAGTTTTCCATTCTCAATGAGATCTTGAATAAGATGTTTTTAGTTTGTAGCAGTTTTCAATGTCATGTCCAATATCATTGTGAAACTTGCAAAAAGATTTCTCATCCCACCAATGTGGCTTAACATCAGGTATATAATGTTTCACGGGATCTTGAGGATGTGCAAGGTTGTTGGCAATTATTTTTTTCAAGACATCCTCATATGAGTCACCAAGTTTTGAAAATTGACATCTTTCTTTCTTAGGCCTATCTTGGTATCTTGGCTTGCTCTCATGTTGAGTAGACATATTGAGTTTCATGGCTTGAATAGCACTAGACAAGTGGAGCACCCTTTGATCTTTGGGTTGGGAGGAGTCCACAATTCCATCATTAACCACTTGTTTGCTCCTATTCCAATGTGAGTTCTTCCCTTCATCCTTGTTAGAGTTGTTATTTTGACCATTGTTTTTGTTGTTGTTGTTGTTTCCATGTTTGGTCAAAATCCCTTGTTCTTTCAAAACATACTCAATCCTAAATGTGGTTTCAACCATGGTGTCAAAGGAATCAAAAATCATCTTCCTAACTTCATACCACATTTTGGGAACCAAGTTTCTAAAAAGGATGTCAATATTTTCATTTCCAGGAATGGTTCTAGAGTAGCAAGAGAGTTTTCGTCTCCACCTTTGTAAGAAAGTGATAAAGGATTCCCTTCAATTTTTATTTAAATTGCATAAGTCCAACATGGTGATAGATCTTGAAAGGTTGTATGCAAAGTGTTGAACAAATCGATGGACAAGCTCTATGAAAGTCTTAACAGGAGGAGTTATGTTGGTGAACCATTCCATCGCTTGACCCTTAAGACTCCTTGGGACCAATCTCATAAGGTACGAGTCATCCTGATGGAACTCAAAACTTGTGGAATAAATTTGGTGCATGTGATCATGTGGATCTCCATTCCCATCATACTTTTCATATTGATGGATCTCAACCTTTCTAGGGAAGTCTTTCATGTTAACACCTTTGTCAAAAGGATTAGGAAAAATTGAATCAAGTGAGAATGAATTCTTGGGTGCTAACATCTTTTCCATCATGAAAGGAAACATGAATCTAAACTAATATGAATCTAATCTAAATGGATTGCCATGGACACATGAGAGAAGAAGACAAGAAGAAGAGAAGTTGCATGGTTCAAGATCAAATTCTCAAACTCTCCTCCAAGTTCGTTCTCAAAACTTGCAGCATAACAATAGCATAAAAGTGTATATCTTGATGAGAAGGAGAGGTTTACTTTTAAAGAGAAATGGATGATAGAGATTAAGAGGTAAAAATAAATGAGCAATGGTGGAGATTAAATCTTGGTTGATCCATGTGCTCATATCTTCAAAAGGCAAAATCAAAGGCTATGATTGTGTTATACACTGAATTTGCACCTCTGATCTCAAGCTCTCTTGGTCTTGATAATCTAGTATAACAAGGGAGTCATCTCAAGGTTGTGGGACCTCTACTAACTGAGATGAGACCTCTAGATTCTAGGATGGTTCCTCTTAGATAATCACCTTAGCTTGCTCTTAAACAGGAAAGTAAACTTGAGGGGAAAAGGGTTAGAAGGATTGCATGGAAAGGGAAATAACTGAAAGCAAACTACCTACTATGTGATGCACCAAATTTGACATGAAAACATAACACACATAGGGTTAATTCCTGGGTCAACTAACTTGAATTGGAGGTGAAACACAAATCTCTTGTATAGGCATGCATTAATGTTTCATAACAAGGTCATGATTAAACTTATTAAGAGGAAAGACTTCACAGTTAACAGCTCAAACTAAGACACTAGTTACAACATGCAAGAAAACTTACTCTTCTGCAAGTAGATGCTACACATGGGACATGATTAAAAGGAAATAAAATCATTCACAATTAACCCATCAACCATCTACAACGCATACAAACAAGTAGAAAAGAGACAAGGCTGACACAATTCAATAAATTGGTTCCAAGAACTCCAAGCTCTGCATATTATTTCTCACAATGAGTTGCAGAATTCTACAAAAATATATCAAGGACAGAGAAAATGTCACAAGAATGCCTCCTTACATAAATCTGAACCCCCTACAAATGAGTCCTCAACTCATACTTATTCTTTTTTAGCCAACTGCATTTTTGGAGAGCAATAACTTCTTGATCGGATTTTGGCCTGTCTAGCCACTGCTTAGCCCTTCAAAAGTCTACAAAATACCACTTGGTGACCCAAAAGTCATACCCAGGAAATATCAACATAAATGCCCCTTCATAGAAGTATTCTTATCCCTCTAGAAGAGTCATAAAAGTCTCTGAATCGCAATAACTTTTCTGCAGCCCCAAAATGCATCCTCTGACCTTTTCAAAAATCTGATCCTTCCAGCGTCCGAGAAAATATCTAATATCTTTCTGTCTCTAAAAAAATTTGATTATCCCCTTTGCCCTCTGCGAGTGAGCGACGAGCTTTCTATTCTTTGACCTGTCGCCCTCTGAATCTCTTTTTCCCTTTTACCGATATTGAAACAAATCTATTTCAGATATCAGCAGACCATTCTGTGCACAATTTCCTGAAACCTAGAATTCTCTGATTAATCCTGGGATACTGCAAACCGAGAAAAATATCTCTCATCTGCAAACTGAACAACCTAGGCTCTGAAGATAGAAAACATGGTAAATGCAAATGAATGCATCATCAACTCCTTTGAATAAATTCTGCTCTAACAGTTCATCGGTTATGTCAACATCACTGCTATGTTTTTCACCTTTTGAAAGGTCCTTGCGAGTGAGAGACACATCCTCTATTATTTCTCATCGCATACTCACCACCCATCTTTACTCCTTTTTTCAATTTCTGCAATTGAGCGATGCGTTAAAAATTGCTTAGTCATTCCGTGTCTATCGCATACTCGCGGCACTTTTTTGCTTTGCTTTTGAACTCATGCGAGTGAGAGATGCTTCCTTTACTGATAGCTTGTCGCACCCTCACAAGTTAACCTTTCATATCACCTGAGCCTCAGCGACTGAGCGCCTATGCATTCTGCTTTTTATTCGTTCCATCATCGCACACTTGCGGGCCTAAAAATTCCACTTTATGAATGATTGCCGGCGTGCGACAATATTTCTTCTCCTTTGTCGCCTAGTCATGAGCTTCTTTCTGATCACCCTCTTTTACTGGTGACTAAGCGACGACCTTCACTTTTAAACTCATTGCATAGTCGCTGGCGGTTTTTTTCTTTTGTCTGAGTTGATCTGCGAGTGCGCGACACATTCTTTCCTTTACTCGTCGCTGACTCCCGAACTAGGAACCTGACCTGCAAAAGACATCGTGACTGCACGATTATCATTGAAACACCGAACCCGCTCACTCACGGACAGACCAAGAATAGATAGAAACTGATCGTGATTGCGCGATGATCATTATTATAGCTCGTCGTGCACTCGCGCAACTTAAAGACTTTGACATAACTTCATCGCAATTGCACGATTTTCTCCCAAAATAGCTCATCGCCAACTCGCAGACGGATCAGACCTACTCAAGAACAACTCGCGATTGCATAATGATAGAATTTACAACTCATCATGCACTCGTGCAACTTAAAGACTTTTCAGAACTACTGACGTGACAAAGCGAGCAGGCATAAAGCATAACTTCAAAAGGGATTTGACCTCTTTCCACGTGGCAAACACAAAGGATTTAAAATCAGAAAGCCTGAGAAAGAGCAGAAAGAAATAAATTCAGAGAATGAGTATGAATGTGATCCAACAGAACTGAGAATTTTACCCTACTCCATTCAAAACATAGTAAATTCACCCGATTGATCTTGGTACCGAAAATCGGTAAACAGGCACTTTTAGGAG
>MU224468.1:173005-185432 GCA_018584345.1 Thuja plicata
TAATTAAATAAGATAATTGATGAAATGATCAAACCTTAGGAAATATTGAAATAATTGAATTAATTACGATTTGATCAAGGAAATTGATTTGAATTGAAAATGTTGCAAAGCATTGATTCAAGAATTTTGATAAATTGATTCTGTCATTTGATAAATTGAAGAATGGGGGTCCATAGTCTAGGTGATAATTTTAGGGTGCATACAGAAAGCAATCTTCCATTCATCACCTTCTCTGATTCTTATATGATGATATCCACTCTTCAAATCAATTTTGGTAAAATATCTTGCTCTACTCAAACAATCCATTATGTCATCCATTCTCGGTATAGGAAACCTATACTTCACTGTGATCTTATTAATTGCTCTAAAATAAATGCACATTCTCCATTCTCCATTCTTCTTAGGTACAAATACAACAAGTACTGCACATGGACTCAAACTTTCTCGGATCAAGCCTTTATTCAATAATTTTTGAACTTGTCGGTTAAGCTCTTCATTCTCGGTCGGTGTTAACCTATGTGGCACTTTGTTTGGTAAAATAGCTCCAGGAATCAGATCTATACATTGACTGATATCTCTCATTGGTGGCAAACCATCAGGTACATTATCTAAAATTATCTCCTTGTACTCAGTGAGTAACTTCTCAACTTATGCAAGAATGTCATCTTCTATATTCTTACTCTGTTTGTTAGGAATCAAAGCATAACATATATCAATTATTTTCAAATCCTTAGCAAATTTTCTACCTTCCATCAAACAAATTTTCACCGATGTACATATCTCACCAACAGAATCTTCAACCAAAGGTAACAAAACTTGTTTCTTTCCATCAACCCAAATAGAATATCTATTCAATCTTCCATCATGTATAGCTTGTCTATCATATTTCCAAGGTCTACCCAACAAAATATGACAACAATCCATAGGCATAATATCACACACCACCTTATCATAATACTTTCCAATTTTTAGATTCACAAAACATTGTTCACTCACCATTTATGTATGATCATCCTTGATCCATGAGACATGATAGGGCTTTGGGTGTTTCATCCTTTCCAACATCAACTTTGTAACCATTTCCTCAGATACCAGATTCTCTGAGCTTCTACTGTCAACAATTAACTTCCAAACTTTATCTGCAACTCTACATCTGGTCTTGAACAAACTTTTTCTAACAGGATCTTGTCTATCTTTCTCACTCCATGGTATCCTTTAGATCATGATATTTCCTTCCTTTTTAGCTTCATTTGTTGACTCCTGTTGCACCAAGACATTTCTTCTACTACTAGCTTTCTTTCTTGCATGTGTACACTCAAAGGATTTATGTCCTTCCTCACCACTATTGTAACAAGTTACTTGAAATCCCCTTCTGCTATAACCACCTTGGGAGTAATTACCTCTTCCTTGGTATGAACTTCCACCTTTCCATTCAGTCTTTCCTTTGTCTTGGGATGTGTCTAAATTTGACTTGTCTTGTTCAGATCTACTGTTCTCACCATGAGATCTACCTCTTCCTCTAGGGAATCTACCACATCTACCTCTTTGTCTTTGTTCATATCTCTTGGTCAGCTTCTCTTTGTCTTTTAGGGAAAATTGATATGTTTCCTCAATGCTTTCCATCTTGACCAAACTGGTCTCATCTTGTATGGAACTTCTCAATATATTCAGGTATCTTGCTACTCTTTCCACTTCATCTTCAACATGTCTAGATCTAATGTCTAATCTATAGAATTCTTCACTATAGTCTTTTACATATCTGTCTTTCTGCTTCAAACTTTGCATTCTCCTAATCTAGTTAATCTGATAATCACAAGGTAGAAGCTTGCCTTTCAATTTGTTTACCATCTTATTCCATACCTTGATCTTGTCTTTACCTTTCTTCTTCTGATCCAATTGCAGATGTTCCAATCATAAGGATGCATGACCTTTTAGCTTTGTGCTTGCAATCTTCACCTTCTTTTCCTCTGATACATTTTCACATTCAAAATACTTTTCCATCTTAGTTATCCAGTCAATCAATTCATCAGAATCTAATTTTCCACTATAATAGAGAGGATGAAACTGAGGTGTGGATTTCAAACTTGTCAATGCTCTCAGGAATCTCTCTTCTTCCTAATCTATCATAGGTGCAAGTGTAGCTTCACCTTGAACCTCTTCCAATTCATCATCACTAAAATCTTCAAGATGTCTTCCTCTATGTTGGGTTGTCTCAATAACTTCCTATCTAGCAGCCATCTGTCTAAGCATACTAGCTAGACCTGGATCTATATTTAATCTCCCACGAACCATCTTGAATCCCTCTACAATTGTAGGTTAGATCACAATCTGCTACCCCACAACAATATCACCAACTAGGGTTAGGGTTTACAAGAAGGAATTTAGATCTCACCAATGCTCTAATACCATGTGATGCAAGGGAGGGATATTAATGGGCCAAAGGCACTCCCAACTACCAAAGTATCTTACAAACACACAATGCGGAAGCAACAATAATAGTGAGAGAAGAAACAACATAGATCATTTTCATTAATTGATCAAACTCATTACATGTCAGGCTGTAAGGCCTTCCCAATTTTAGCCATATACATTCAATGAATTACAATTTTATCTTCATACATGCAAGGTCACATACCTGCTTACAAATATCTTCAATAACTAATCTTCTATCCAATTCATCTATGCTCCAAGGACTGATGCATAATGCTAAGAAAAAAGAAACAATATATACAAGAGTCCACCAAAGAGGTCGGTGCTCAATTCCATAAGAGAGACCCAGATTTAGATCCACATGGATCCCAAGAGATACCCCATAAATAACCATGCCACAAAAATTAAATGAAGAAGTTGGCCACAAAATCTAAATCCAAAATGAACATCTCAGTAAAAGGTTGACTGAGAAATAGAGTGACTCGGGCAAAGAACACTCCATGCAAGAAGAAACAAAACCCGAGCATTAGAAGAGAAATCTGAGCAATAGAAAAAAAACAAGCTTTCTCGAGTGACATGAAAAAGCATGGCCGAGTGATAGAACCCAAGCGAAAAAACCCAAGCAATAGAGAAAAGCATGCCTAAGCGATAGAACCCAAGCAACAGAGTATTTCCCAAGCAGTCTCCAAACAAACTAAAGAACAAAACAAACATCTTTTTTTGGTCGAGAAGGATTGCCAATGACCCAAGATGCTCCTGCATCATGAGTGAAGATATACCTCAATCCCTTGTGTTCCATTTTTATCTCAAGAGGATTACACAACAGGTAATTCCTCCACATCTATAAATCATGGATAATCATAGCTAACTCTAAATTGTGTGGTGCATATTTTATCTCATATTGTTTTAACTTCTATGACTCATAAGCCACTACTTTGTCATTCTGCATCAGTACACCTCCAATACCTTCCCCAAAAATATTTGAAATCACTGTGAGCTGTCTATTGGGATTAGGCATGATCAAGATAGGACCTAATGTGAGTTTCTATTTTAACAACTCGAAACCTCTCTCACATTCATCTGTCCACTCATATCTTTTCCCTTTCCTTTGAAGGGATGTAATAGGAACTACAATTTTGGAGGATACCTCGATAAATTTCTTGTAATAACTAGAAAGTCCCGTGAAGCTTCTAAATTTGCTCACATTTCAAGGAGTTGGTTATTTAAGAATAGGTTTTATCTTAGCAAGGTCTACTACAATTCCATCTCTAGAGATGATATGACCCAAATAGTGTATCTCTTTCTGATGGAAATAACACTTTGATAGATTACCATAAATTTTATTGTCTCTAAGACACTGTAATACTATGTGTAAGTTATGTTCACTCTCCATATTATTAGAATAAATCAATCTTTCATCGATAAAAATCACCATAAATTTATCTAGGCAGTCCCTAAAAACACTATTCATCAATTTCATAAAATTTGCAGGAGTGTTTTTTAAACCAAAAGGTAGGACAAAAAACTCATAATGTCCATACCGTGTCCTCAAAGAAGTTTTAAAAATATCTTCTTCCTTTATCCAAGCTGATGATATCCAGATCTCAAATTAATCTTAGAGAACATAGTTTCTCTCTTCATCTAATCAAATAGTTTATCTATTCGAGGGAGAGGGTATCTTTTTTTAATGGTTACCTTATTAAGCATTCTATAGTCAATGCACAATCGTAAGGTACCATACTTCTTCTTTACAAAGATCACTGAGGCTCCACATGGTGATACACTAGTGCCTATGAACCCTTTATCCAAAATTTATTGTAGTTGCACCTAAAGCTCATACATTTCTATTGTAGTCATTTTGTATGGAGCCTTAGATTGTGGTTTGGTTCTAGGCATCAAATCAATGAAAAAATCAAACTCCCTCTCCAGAGGTAGTTCAAGTAATTTCTTCAAAAAGACATCCTAGAACACCTATAATATAGGATAATCATCCAAACAAAGAGTAGTGTTGACTAGATACTTAGCATATTTTACATATAATATACACCCATTTCTTTTATCCTTTCTTAGTTGCATAGCACAAATTTGTCTCATCTTAATGGTCCATTTCACACCCTTTACTATTATAGGTTTCCCTACATCATTAAGGCATTCAACATACTTGTCTCTATAGTTTACACTTTCCTTTTGCTCACTTAACTAGTTGATGCCCAATATGATATCATATAAACCCAATGAGGCTACATATAGGTTTACTTGTGGTAGAAAACTTGGAAGTCCTAACTCACTGCAAGATAAACACTTCTCCACCCTACGCTCTTCCCTATTTTCATATTCTACTATCCAAGGTTAACCATATATCCTACTCTAAGTGGTAGGATAGATACAACTCGAGGATCTACAAAATATTCAATAGCTCTAGTACCTATTAAAATAGAAACATTATGACCATAAAACTTACTAGCCAACTGAATAGGGGCAGCTTGGAAATCATTCTTCCTTTGATCAACTACTGCATGAATCTAGTGTTGTGTCTATAGACCTTTCCCATCTCTATGAGTTCTATGCTTATGACATGAGCTAGTGTAATGATCACCTCCACATACAAACCAACAATCTCGGGGTCCTATTCTACCCTCTGGATTTTTCTTCCTATTTTGATTCATGTTGTTACCCCAGTTTTGATTATGAGTGTTACTGTTGGAATTCCTTCCAGAATTACCTATGCCTTTTCCTCTCATATTATGAATCTGTTGACCTCCACCACTTTTCTACTTATCATCCTAAAATTTCCTTTTGAATCCATGGGAAGTGCCACATCTCTAGATTTTACTCACTCTTAACATTTGATGCAATATGTGTTTCTATCTAAGGGCCTTCCTGAAAGAAAAATATATTGTTTCTAGTTCATGCATGTCAACTTTTGAACCTATTTTAGGATGCAAACCTAGAATGAACTTGCAAGTTCTGAATTAGTCATCATGCTAGTATTGAGGAACATACTTTACCAAGTGATAGAACCTCTCATGATATTGTGTAACCACTAGGACTCCCTCTATTAAGTTCTAAAAATCAACCATCTTTCAATAAAAATATAACTGTGGTAACTACCTCTTGTAGAAAGTTTAAAGAATTCCTCCCATGAAATCTCTCTAGGAAAAAATCTATTCTCTTCCATTTCATTATCCCACCATGTGGTGGCTTTACCAGTCAATTGAAAATAACCCCACATAGCCCTACATTCACCTGAAATATTTTTAAACATGAAATTGTTTCTCCATTTAAATAATCCAAGCCTCTGCATTATAACCAATAGTCTTACCACTAAAGGTAGGAGGAACAACCTTCTTGAGGTCTTTGCTAAGATCTCTTCCAATTCTACCCCTATTATTGGCTACCTATGTTGCCCTATGAGAAGATTCTTATTTCAGATGTTCCTAATTCCTCCTTATCCTCTTCATGTTTCCTCTGAGATTCTAATATCAGATCCTCATCCCCCTTCCTCTATTATTCCTCATTTTTATGTTTCTCATTCTACCTACCCCTCAAATCATTCTTAGGATGATCCATACGCTCACCTTCCTACTCCAAGAGGTTCCCCTATTGAGTCAAGAGGGATAAGATCTAATCAAACCTCTAATTTGGCTCATCATTAAGACCATTAGTAGGGTTTGCCTGGTTGTTGTTTCTAGTATTCATGGCGAGTGATTAGATAGTGCACCAAAAAGTATGTGTACTACTTTAGCAAAAATAAAACCAAGGCCATAGATTTTAAACATAGCTCTGATACCACATGTAAAGACTAAAATCCTGATGAGAATGCCACATAATTAATTAACACAAAAAATAAAAAATTTGATCAAATGACAAGTTGATTTCATCATAAGATAAGTCAAATTATAGTTCCATTCATTCATAATGCTAAGTATAATGATTCGACCATCTTTTGGAAAAGAATAAGAAATGAACATTAAAAATGATTTAATTAAACACAGTATTAGACATCGACCATACTGTCAAACACCAAGATTCATTCCAAATGATACCAAGGTAATGATCCAATACAACAAAAGATGTCGACCCACTGGCTAAGAACCAATTACATCATGATAGTACAACTTACACCAAATGATTATACATCAAATACAAGACCATGAATGTCATTCATGAAACATAATACAAAGGTACCATCAAAGAACTCTCCATCTGTGAATCCCTATCTCCTAGTCCATTAGGCAATGGTCAATCAACAAATCTTGAGGCAAGAGTTTGGCTTAAGTACTTTTTCTGCCCAACCACGGAGTGGTTAGCTCCCACAAGGCTCATCATGACATGAGAGTGCACTGACCCTACCCAAGAAGACTAAAAACCTGAACTAGTGGATCAGATGGATCTAGTGCAACTATGATACTAACTACTTTACACATATGTCTAAGTAGAACTAATCACATGAATCCTACTGACAGGTAAAGAACCACATTTTTACCCTTCCCTGGTTATTCCACATTTAGCACCCCTCCCATAATATTCAAATGAACTTAGAAGAAAAATAAAAAAAATGAATTAGTAACAATTCTTAGTATGAAGAAGCACTGAGAGGGGGGAGGGGTGAATCAGTGTAAATAGGTAATGTACTAATTCAACCAAGAAACTGATAATGCTTTTAAAAAACTTCCACACAACCAAACATGCAAGTATAACTATGCAATAGAAGTTAAATAATTTAAGAATCCTTAAAGTATAACACATAATACCACCATTTTTCACATAGAAACCCTTGTAAGAGGGACAAAAACATGGTGGGGGTGACACCCACAATCTCTTCATTGCAGTAAAAGAGTTTCCCTGTTAGGAGCTTACAATACCCTGTTAGGGGCTCACCCAGTTAGAAGTGACTAGTACCTTATTAGAAGTACAATGAGACCTATTAGGATCTACCTCGCTAGAGGATTTAGAACTACTTCTTAGTAGTCACCCTATTATTGGATTTATACAAAAGACCTATTAAAGTACACCCTATTAAGGGATTTATCCTACTAACCTATTAGAGTTATCCTTGAGAAGTAAATTCAAATCTGATAATGACATTGCTTGCATGTACGATCCAATCCAATTTATGAACTCTTGGCACAATACTCTACCTATGTCTCTGATTGAAACAAATGGTAACACAATCTCTAACCCTAAATCACATGATTTAGCTTGCCTTTATAATGTTGTTCTTAAGTCGATTAAAACTTAAAAAACATTTCACAAGTTGGCACAAAGTATTGACCTAACTCATTAAAATTTGTGCCAAACAAACCTTACAAGTTGACCCAAAATGTAATACAAGTATTTATTACAAAATAATGATAACTATAAGTAACTGACATCACCATCTAATCAACATGTACCAATCTGATACAAGAGCATCCTAGGGTAGCTGGAAATCTTGCATCAACCAAAAAAAATGTTATTTTTTGTTCTTGTTTCTAGTTTGAAGAAGTTGAGGTGGCGATGGATCATATGATTGAGTTAGTTTCTACAGTCAAAAATTTTTGTTTTGGGATGAGTTTGGATCACTCTTCTATGATCGCGTGTCATTTGGTTACTTGTGGTTCGAGTTATGTTGGTTTTGTCGATTGGTAGCATGTTCTCTATTCCTGACGGCTTGGTTAGTGGAGATCTGGTTATCAATGGATTGTTTGAGTGAGTTGGCTTATGCGGGCATGGATTCTTGTTGTGGATCTATCTAGGAACATTTTCCTAAGGGCATAGATCTTAAGGTTGATCTGTGTTTATGCTTGATTTATTTGTGGTTGTGGGTAGCGTGTTTAGTTTTGGTTTGGACCTATCTTGTAGATTGCAGTATACGGTGATGGATTTCAATTTTATAGCCATTACAGTCAAGGAGCCATGATTGATGGATCTAGAATGGACCTAAATTTTATGGGCACATCTTGTTATGTTATGTTTTAGTGGATTTGTGATTAATATGTTAGGTCATGCCCTATATTTGTAATATGTTTCTTATATTAGAGAATGTAATTGTTTATGAGTCAACTGAGGGTCAAATTTTTATAAATATAATATGATAGTGAATCTTAGGGGTAGCTTGGTAGTTTGTGAAGCTATAAAAATATTGATAGCTTGAGGTAGAGGATTTGATGGAGATAAAAGTTTGAGTTTCTTTGAGTTTGGCCATAACCAAGAAGGCCTTAAGGCCCGCCATGTTTGATGTAAAAAATCATAATATTGATAATAAAGTTGGTATGTTTGATCTCTATTATGTGTCTTTTTTGTGTGTTTTCCCATGTGTTTTATTAGCTCCAAGGTTAGGAATATCCATTGTTTTGAGCCTCCATCCTTGAGTTCATCCAAGGGTATCAGAGAAATATGTTTTAATCACTAGAATTAAGATTGGATTCCACAATGGAAACATCTTGAATGAATTTTTTGTGGGGTGGAAGAGTGTGGATTTGACCATAATAGTAGAGGAGTTCCCTTGGTATTATTTTGATTGAATATGCCTCCAAGAAGAGTTAGAGGTTTTATTGATGAAGGTTTTAGGGCTTTGTAGAGACGAGTGCAAAATTTACAAGATTAATTGAGAAGATTAACTACACTGCTCGAGTAAGTGAAGATGGTGATGAAGAATCCAAGGAAGAAGAATACTTTTAAGAAGCTGTAGAAGAATCTGGAGATCCAGATGAAGCCATATTTCTAAAAACTATGTCTAAGATTGGGAAAGGACCTAAAGTATAACTTTCTATATTTGTTGGTAGTCTTAAACTAGAGGAATTGATTGATTGGATTAATGAGATGGAAGAATACTTTGAGTAAGAGGAAATTAAAGACCCTGATCAACTCATATTTGAAAAGACAAAACTAAAAGGCCATGCAAGTATATGGTGGAAGGAAGTTCAATTGGAAATAAACAAGAAGGGTAAGGAAAATATCACTAAGTTAGATCAGATGGTTGAAAATTTGAAGAGACAATTCATTCCCATGGATTATGAATTAGAAATGTTTAAGAAGATGCAATCATTGAAACAAGCTGACAAAATAGTACAATAATATACTAAAGAGTTCTATAGGATTATGATTAGTGATAGTAATTCTGAAGCTAATAAGGAAAAGGTTGCTAGGTATATCCATGGTTTGAGACCTAGTATTCATGAGGAGTTGTTTATAGTTCAAATGGCCAAAATTTGTAATTCTTATTAGATGACATTAAGGATGAAGAAAAGTTGAACAAGAGGTTTGAAGGTAGAAAAAATAATAGGAACCGAGGTGGTAAGTCTTCTATATCATCTACCAGTATCAGTGTGGTTGAGAGTCCTAAGTAGAATGATAAGGGATCTAGCAGTAGCCAAATCACTAAAGGTTACATTGGTGGAACAAGAGGAAGAGGCTGAGGAAGAGGTGAGTTTGTGGGTACTTATTTTTCAGTGTGGTGAAATAGGTCATAGGAATTTTCAATATCCTAAAAGAACAGTTGCACATTTGGATAGAGAGACTCTCTCTACTTCAGAAGAGAATATAATGAATGTTGCTGACAAAGGTGAAGTCCTTGTCAGTAGAAGAGTTCCTACATGACTTGATGAACCATTGCAAAGAAGGAATTTGTTCAGAACTAAATGTAAGTGTAAGGATAAGGTATGTAATGTTCTAATTGATGGTGGAAGTTCTCAAAAAATTGTTTCAGAAGAGATTGTTAGTAAATTGAAGTTGGAAAGAAGGAAACATCCAAACCCTTATCAGATTAGTTGGTTGCAAGATGAATTTAAGGCTAGGTTTGATGAGCGATTCCTAGTTAGTTTTAAGAAAGGGAATTATTATGATGAGATATTATGTGATGTTTTTCCTATGGATTCTTTTCATCTATTACTTGGAAGATCTTGGTAGTTTCATATGCACATTATGTTTTATGGTCATGCTAATACCTATGAGGTAAGAAAAGGAGGGAACAATTCTACATTGATAACTTTATAGGAAAAGGGGAATGGAAGACGTGTAATTGTTAGGCATTGTCTAATTGACAGTGGCATAATTGAGAAGTAGAGAATTGACGAGCCTATTCCTATGAGTGAAATTAAGGTGTTCATGAAAATTTCAAGGAGAAGGATATCTCACAGGAATTAAAAAAACATATAATTTAAAATAAAAAATAAACAAAAAAGGGAAGAAATATGTGCACCTGATATCAATGACAATCAAAAGAGGTCAAAATTTCTCACGAAATGTTGATGTCAGACTAGGACATTAGTGAGTTTTCTCCAACTAATGGGTCCAAAAAATCTTTGAACGGTAAATATTATAATGAAATCAACCTCTAGAAATTTATTTGGAATTTGGCCAAAGGGATGTTCGTGCTAAGAGGGTCTTTGCATGAAAACCACCATGTAGGGTACTTCGCGCAAAGAGGGGCCTTCGCGTGAACACCCCCACATAGGGTACTTGACGCGAAGGGCTTGTCCCCCTATTGGTGTTTTAAAATGTTTATGCTTTGAAAGATACCAATATACCTTAGACTGATTTTGAAGAATGGATAGTTCCAAATATAGGATTATCATAAGGTAACTGGACCAACTATAGGGACAAGACTGCCCTCTGCACTTCTATCTCTTCAAAACCAAGCTGGGTACACCTAATCCAAATAGATAATCAACTCTTTACAACTACTTAAAAATATGTATTTTAAATAATAGATAATGGTAAGAAAGTATCAAATGGTAACCACTCATTCATTTAACTTCACTACCATGCAGGACAACAACCACAACCACAAAACTTAAAAGGAAACTAATATGGTTTTGATATTTTTAATAGGGAAGAATATAGCCAAACCTATCAGATATGTATCAATGTAGAAGTTACTAATTACTGATTAGTGGTTTATTCTTTGGGGAATGTCTCTAATTCAGATATAGAACAAAGAAACCAACTACTACCAAAGACTCAAATCCATGAATACAAATAACTCAGACCAAACACTTCTTACAAGATCCTTATGCAAACCAGATGAACTTATGTCTTATCCAAAGCAAGATTTAGTTTGATCCTTGATCAAAGATGAGGAGTAACAACATATACATAGATAAACTCTATGTAATGAATTAGAAGATCCAAAAATCAAGAGATAAATGGGTGATCTCACAATAGTGAGTCCCACTTTTTGGGACGAAGGATTTCGGATTTGCAAAACAAAAAAATTTTTATGGCTTCGCGCGAAGTGGTTAAGAGGCTTCGCGTGAAGTACCCCACGTAGGCCACTTCGCGTGAAGTGGCACATGTAGGGTGCTTCACGTGAACACCCCCTTCGCGCGAAGCCATTTTTGGCTAAAATTTTTATAAATTTCTGACAAGTCATGTCATTTTCACTATTCACTTTGCGAGATTTTGTGGACCCGGTGCTTGGAGAAAACCAGTGATGACCACTACGACGTCAACACTTCTCGACCTTTTTCGACCTATTTGTGATTGTTATTAGCATCAGGTACACACATTTTTCTCATTTTTTATTGTAAATTATACGTTTTATATTCATTTTAGTTAATTATTTGTTTTAAATAATATTTAGTTTGTAGAAATGTTAGAAAATGATAATTGGATTTTAGAATTTGTTAGAAAATTATTGTAGTATGTTAGAAAATCATAACTTATTATATTAGAAAATGTTTGAAAACTTTAAAAAATTGTAGTATAAATGTTAGAATATATGTTAGTAAATGTTAGAAAATTGTAATTTATTATATATTAGAAAATATTAGCAAATTGTAACTTCTAAAATATATTAGAAAATTATAATTTAGTACATACATTAGGAAATATTAGAAAATTATAACTTAGTTATACATTAGAAAATATTAGAAAATTATAATTCACTAAACATTAGAAAATTATAACTTAGTAAACATTAGAAAATATTAGAAAATTATAACTTAGTATGTACATTAGAAAACCAAATTTAGAATGTTAGCAAATGAACTATAAAATTGTAACTTAGTATGTT
>MU224468.1:192903-206393 GCA_018584345.1 Thuja plicata
ATATCATGATATTGTTTTCCTACTAAAACCAATCTGAGATGAAACTGAAGATACTTGTCTTTTTTGGAGCATAGTGTTACCTACAATGGATGTCAACATAAATTTTCTTGTAATGGTCTTATCTTTAATTCAAGATCGCTTCCCTACTTGGTTCAAACCTTTCCTAAGATTTTAAATCATATCAGTTTGCATGTCGACAACTTTTTTCTTTTTTGATGTTGCATCTATACCCAATAATTTTAATGCCCCTTCCAACTGTTTGTTTATAAGTACAACTAAAAGCAATTGAGCTTGTTCAAGTGTTTCTAAATTATCAAATTTAGCCAATATTTCTCTTGCTATCATATTAATTGACCTCTTCTTAGCAAGACTTAAAGGTTGAACATTAGCAAGTGATCTCAAATTTTCCACACCCATTGAAAGTAAATGATCTAAGTTTCTATAATTAATATTTCTCTTTATAGTTTGAGATAAATTTATTTGTTCATCCATACCAGTAGCAGCATGGGATCCTGAACCTTCTCCAACATCAATTGTCTGAGCTTTCATAGGGAGTGATCCAGATCCTTCTTCAATGTGCAATTCTTCAACTTGACTTGACCCTCCTACTTCAGCTTGTCCTTCACCTTCTTTAGTTTTATGATAATATGTCAATGCAGCTTCACGATTTTTTTGTTCAGTACTAGGTGATCTTTTTCTAGCAGATTTTTATTTTCTTCCATTTTTTTTCCCCATTTATTTTCTTCAAAAAATGTTTTCCAAAAGATCAGCTCAATAAAAAAAAATTCTTCAAAATAATACTTTGATATAGTATTTTTCCTCTTCAAAATTACGCCTTTGAAAAAAATAGAAATAACAATTCCTATTCCAAGAATGCAATTGTAAAAATTGAACAATAATAGAAAAAATTAATTTACTTTCTGTAATTCGGTGAAAAATTAGAAACAAAAAACTTTACTTTTATACCATTCCAATTTTTTCAAAAAAAAAATTTCAACAAAGCCGACCTAGTTCGCGCGAAGTGCCCAGGATAAAAATCCGGTGTGATGGTTTTTGCCAGAATTTTCACACAAGAGGCTTCGCGCGAAGGGTCTTCACGTGAAGTGTCTTAGACCCCTTTGTGCAAAGGGTGTCTTCTCTCGAAGACCCCAAAAATGAAAATTTCTTAAAAGAAAAAAAAATTCATAAAATTTGGTCTTTGAAGGCCTACAACATGGACCAAACCAAATGTTTTCCTCAAACAGATGATACCAAATGATGCGATTCGGAACAAGCTTTCTAATGAATATAATTTTCATACATATTGAGTTTGTTATCACTTTCAAATATTACTTTAACTAACCATAGGTTGTTTGGTGATTCAACAACCTATCTCTTCAAGGCTTCGGAAAAAATAATAAATTACAAAAAAAAAATATGAAAAATATGTAGGAAAAGGGTATTTGTGTTACCTTTCTATAAAAAAAATAAAAATTGAATTTTGATATATAAATTTCAAGTTATGGTGATCAAAGTGACCTTATGTCTAAATTACAGTTACTGTCACTTTAGAACTCAATAAAATATGAAATATTGACCCAAAATGAATGAAACCAATTACATCCTCTGGATATTGAAGTTACAAATATATTTTCGAAAGAATTACATCATTATCATATTTTTAAAAAAGTTATGTTGATCAAAGTGACAGTCACTTCTTAAAATCACAATTTTTTTACAAGAACCACTTTTCGAAGGAGAAAGAAAAATGATTTTTAATGATTTTTTTTTAAAAATATATTTAGAAACTAGAAAGAAAATTCTAAAATACCCTAGTTTACATTATCTTAAAATTCCTTATATTTTTCTGGCAATAGGTGTTCAAAAATGAAGTTTTTTCTCAAAATGTTGATCTCTGTATCAAAGTTGGCCAAAAAGTGGGACACACTATTGTGGGATCACCCAAACACAGAGGAGAGACTTGAATTTGAAATATTGTATTAATATGAAGAATCTAGTTTCTATTTCAAATTGTTTCAAAACATATGACACTTTAACAAATGCAAAATATCTGAAACCTTTTATTCTATATTGACACTCTCTAGATATACATCTATTATACTCTCACTGGAAAGAGTATACACCTAAATATTGTATGTTACTTTCCCTCACAAAAATTCCAACAATTGTACAGACACAACCCAGAATATCAAATTCATCAATTAATTTCTCTGCAACAAATGGCACAGTCCACTACTTTGAAACCCTGATGAAAAAAATTTAAAATTTTGAAAATATATTCCAACGGCTACATCTGGCATGGAAAATATCATCAGTGGCCCAGATTTGAACTTTATACCAACTTTAAAACACAATTGTAGATCTGTTTTAAGTTACCCACAAGCCAATGATCATATCTAGACATGCATCACTCTATTGTGATTCCTCTATGGATATCCTTCGATCACTTTTTGATTAAGGCATAACGCCCACCACACAATTGAAAAGATCTGACCGTAGATTAACTTTACGTTCAGCTCTGGGTAGGACAAGCAACAAAGGGTCACAATGCCTTGATCAATAACCACTAATCAACTTTCCTTTCAGGCGATGCGATGATCGTCGGATGGGAATTGGATCTAACCATGTGTTAACCCTGGACACTTTCCATGTGGCATCTAGGCATGAAGCCACAAACAATAATCTTTGTTTATCTTTCCTTAGTGGTAAAGCACCATCCGTTAGATCTAAATAGATCTAACCATCTAGAAACTACCCTAGTAACCATACATCTTTTGTCCCACTTACCTCCATGTGGCACAAGGGTGTGATCCCATGATTGATAAACAAACTGCATCTTTGGCATAGAATAAATATGTGAACTACATGATCAACTTGGATCTGTCTATCCTTTAACCCTTCTTTCTATAAGCCTAACCACTTTCCACGTGGTGCATAGGCATAAAATACGAAGGTTATCTGTCAAGCATCTTACATTCAAGGCATAACTTCAACCATTGGATTAAAATAGATCAGATGGTCAAGATCATCGTTGCTAGCCATTGAAGGATGGAAACTTGGCATCATGACGTGGTTCCTTTATGAATAAAGGGATTTCATCTTCCCTTCAAGGTATTATGCCTACCATTGATAGAAATATGATCTGACGGCTCATAATCTTGCTGCTAACTTTCAAGAATGTTGACCTTATGATCTTAGAAAAGATAGGTGTCACCTAGGTGTGATGCCTAGAAGCATAAAGTGTCTTCATATCACAATTAAGGAAACACACCCACTGTTGGATGAAAAGGGACCTGCATGAAACTTTAACAAAGCATAAAAAGAATTTTGGGAACCTCAGGACTTAGAAAAAATTAAAGTGTTCCCACTAGGAAATAGGACTTAGGAGATGGTAAAGTGATGCCCCCATTGATGACATCATTGAACACGGGTTAAAAAGACTTAAGTGATCCCAAAAGTAACTCAAAATTATAATAGGCATTACAGACCTAGGGTTTTAGGGTTTAAGAACCTTTTTTTGCCAAGACAGACCAAGGGTTTAAGAACTAAAGACATACAACATATCAAAAATAGAAGTAAAACCTTGAAACCATGGAAATTTTTGACAGGGCTAACAATGGATCTTTTTGGGGATGTATGTCTCTTACAGACATGAAAAGATTCTAGAACTCTAAGTTAATAAGACCACCTACAAAAAGGGAAAACTAACCTACAACAAACAAAAATAACAGAAAGGGAAACCAAAACTTATTGACATATAAATCTTCATGGATTCTGAGAAACTTCAAGAGAAGTAGAACTTAAGGAACTGTCCATGAAATAGAAATTCTAGAACATTTCTAGTTAAATCCTTTAATGTAAGAATCAACACCCCACTTACTTTCAATGATATATGGTCCTAACCAAATTGGATCAAATTTTCTATGTTTTCCTTTATCTTTTAATTTGACATTCCACATCAAGGCCAAATCATTAGTTTCAAAACTTCTTACAGTGGTCCTTTTGTCATACATATCCTTACATTGAAGCTCCAACCTAACATTCATGTCATGTGCTTCCCTTCTTCATTCATCTATTTGTATCAAATTATCCATTGTGATTTTCATCTCATCATCCAATTCCTCATCATATTTTTGGATAAATTTGTACATTTGCAATAGGTTATTTTGTGGAAACCTAGCATGTATACCATATACTATATAAAGGGTGCACAACCAATGGATTTTATCACTGTCACTCTATCAACCGATAGTGCTTGTTGCAACTTTGAATCCCATGCCCTTTTGTTCTTATCCAACATTCTTTTCAAAATCTTTATCAGGCTCTTATTACTAGATTCAACTTGAACATTCCCCTATGGGTGATATGGGGAAGAATAAGAAATTTGGATCCCATACTCCTGGAATAAATAACTAAATTCTTTAGATTTGAAACACATTGCATTATCTACCACAATAATGTATGGACAACCAAACCTAGTGAGGGTAGTTTGCAGCATAAAATCAGTCACAACTTTACTAGTGGCTCTTTTGGTGGGAATTGCTTCAACCCACTTGGTAAAATAAGCAGTTGCCACCAAAATCCATGAATGTGTTAGAATAACTGAGAGGGGGGGGGGGGGGNATAACTGAGAGGGGGGGGGGGGAGTGAATTAATAGCTTAAAAAATATTCCAATAAATTAACCCAAAAACTTATTACCATAATTATAAGCCTCTAGTTATCTTCAGTCCTACAAGATGAATGCCTTCAAATAATCTTAACAAATAACTACTGCTCAGAGTTTACTTTTAAAACTTTTTCTTACTGTTTATTGAATAATAGTCTTTCATTTACCGAAATACAGTACATTTATTAGTGTAGACCGATCAATCCAGATTAGTTATCTGTAATGCAAAAAACTAAAGTAATGACTCATAAACACATTGAAACATGGATTTTTAATGTAGAAACCCTATTAAGGGAAAAACCACTTGGGATCGGTAATCCAAAATTTTCACTCTTCTGAAGTGATCTCGATGAAGAGACAACCCTATTAAAGGTTACAAACACACTGTGAGGTGTGACCTTGTTAGAGGATTTAATAGAATAGTTTGTCACTTGATATTGGGCATCTCTATGCTACCTTCCTTGTCCAAACTCTTCTGGTTTGTCAAATGGTATCTGGAATCTCATGTTATCTTCATGATTAAAATTTTTGATATTCCTTGGGATGTATCTCAATATAGAAAGGAACTTTAAATCCTGCTTGGTTAAGAGACTTTCTGATTCAATGGTTAAATTGAAACAATAAATGATTTGTTCACATATACAACTAAACTTGTAGATTTTTAGATCTATTGTAAGCTCATAATAATACCTTTCTGATCAATGTATCTTTTCAATACCTTTGCTCCACTTCTTTCTTCTTGGTGATGATGTGCTTCTCTGTTGCTTGGTGTCCACAAAACTAGCTCTGTTCTTTAGCTTGATTGATCAGGTCTGATTGAAGTCTTCCTTCATCAGTTTATCTTCAACATCCTTCTTCTCTATTCACCCCTAATTCATAATGAATTATCTTGTATCTATATATATATGATTCAAATTTTCTAGATTCTTGATTTCCTTGTTCTTAGTGTGATCCGCAATTCTAGCCTTTCTTTCTTTAAATCTTTACGTCAGTTTTATCCCATAGATTTCTCCTTGACAACTGGAATAAAACAACTTTAAATCTCTCCCTTATCTCTGGCTTTAAATTGTTGATGAAAACAATATTAACAACCAATTAACTCTTTCTTTAGCTCTTTCTAGCTAAGTCTTTTTTCATTTCTAAACTTCAGTTCCTTTCAGTGTTTAACTCTTTGTTATCTTCGGTTAACACTTTAGTTTCTCTTGGGCATCTCCATCGAGGTTTTCTGTCCAGGGTTGCATTGTGATTCTACTTTACAGTAATGCTTGTTAGGTTTCTTTCTCGGGTATCACTGTGACTTTACTTTCAGGTTTCTCTAAAGTCTTTGACACTTTGTATATAACCAATTAGATTATATCAAGTTGACATCAATGACAATACAATACTATACATTAACTAATTTAATGTCTTGCATTAACTTTTGGTAGCTTGGTGATCATCAACTTAACATCTTCAAACATTAAATCAATTATAGTTCATCAATCTCTCCCTTTGGCATTGATGGCAACACACTAAATTATCACACTAATACAATATGAAATATATCAGTTATAGTTCATCAATCTCTCCAAATCTTTTGTTCTATAACCAATAAAAATGTCTGGCTTTCGGTAAGCTCATATAGCTTAGACTTGTTTCCTGGAGAGTGTCTTCTTTAATATTCATCCCTTCACTAGATAGATGTAGTAGCTTATGATTCTATTTTTGATGTTGTCTCTCCCTTAGATTGTTCCTCTTTCATATGTAGTCTCTCCCTCTTATAGATTTTATCTCTCCCTTTTAATATTCTCTCCCTTACAATAGTCATGATGAATATTTCATATGGATAATCGATATAATATCTCTCCCTTTAAGGTTTCATCTCTCCCTTTGACAACAATGCCAAAGATATCTTTTCATCCTTTCCATAATATATTCCTTGAATTTCTTGATATATCAGCAATGACTTTTTCTAGTGTTCAGTGTAGATATGTACCTTTCTATGTAGTGATATTTCTTTGCAGTCCATATCATTTCTTGCATCAACATGAATGATCTTCGGATTGTGTATAGGATGATGCAACCTCCTAGTCATCTTACTGACCAATAGACAAGGGTTGGACCCCTAGTCTCTTACTTAGGTACTCAAATGTATCTTTAGCCAATGGATTTGTGAATATGTCATCCAATTGTTCCTTGGCTTGAACATATTACAATATCACCTCCTTTTCTTGCACTTGTTCTCTTAAGTAATGATACTTGATGACAATATGCTTAGTCTTAGCATGCATGACTGAATTTTTAGAAATGTTTATTGCACTGGTATTGTCACAATATATAATCACTGGTTCAAAAGTCTTCATATTCATACCTTCTAGTAATTTTTTGATCCATTCAATGTTAGAGAAATTTGCAGCAACAACTACATATTCTACCTCTGCAGTAGATTGTGAGATGCATCATTGCTTCTTGCTTATCCATCTGACAAGTCTGTCACCCATGAAGAATGCTCCTCTAGTTGTTCTCTTTCGGTCATCTAAGTTTCCAGCCCAATCAACATCTTTATATACTTGAAGCTTAAATTTTCCTTCTCTTTTATACCATAAGCCATAGTCCTTAGTGTTCTTCAGATATCTCAAAATTCTCTTGACATCATTCATGTGTGATTCTTTGGGATCAACAGAGAATATTGCAACTATTCCAACTACATGTGTTATATCTGGTCTGGTATGAACACCATACATTATTTTTCCAATCATTGATCTATATAGAGTCAGCTTGCATCTGGTGGACATAGGTGTTCCAACTGGTTTGGAATCTTCCATCTTGAATATCTTTAGCACTTCCTTGATGTAATATGATTGTGTGATGTATATGCCTGCATCTTGTTGAATAATCTATAGACCAAGAAAGAATTTGATCTCCCCAAACATAGACATCTCAAACTCTTTGCTCATTTCATCAGCAAATGATTTACATAACATATCAATACCTCCAAATATGATATCATCAACAAATATTTCAGCAATCAAAATGTTATTGTCAGTATCTTCTTTTAAATATAGATTACTATTTTTACTTGTTCTTACAAATTCAATGCTTATGAGATATGAGTGAAGTATTTCATACCAGGTTCTCGGTGCTTGTTTCAATCCATACAAGGTTTTGTGTAGTCTACAAACAATGTTTCTCTTGTCTGGATCAACAAACCCTTTTGGTTGTTCAATGTATACCTCTTCTTCTAGTATTCCATTTAGGAATGTAGATGTGACATCCATTTGGTATACCTTGAATCCTTTGAATGCAACATAAGAAAGTAAAATTCTTACCCCTTCTAGTCTAGAAACGGGTGCAAAGTTTTCTCCATAATTAATACCTTCTTCTTGTGCATACACTTTGCATACTAGTGTTGTTTTATTTCTTGTGACTTCTCCATTCTCATTCAACTTGTTTCTGAATATCCATTTGGTACCGATGACATTTTTGTCATCTAGTCTTAGTACTAGAGTCCATGTATTGTTCTTCTCAATCTTCTCTATTTCTTCATTCATAGCACTGACACATTCTTCATTCTCTAGTGCAGTATTAACATATTTAGGCTCAAAATCATAAATTAAACATCTAGTGTTCAATGACTTACTTCTTCTTATTCCAAACTTCTTGTCTCGTATGATCTAGTTTTTTGGATGATGTCTTCTGACATACTTGGAAAGTACTTGTTCAGCTCTTTGTTCATCATTTTGTTTATCATCTTGACCTTCATTCTAATCTCCATCACTCAGAACATCATCTCCCTGATTTTTGGTGTTGGCAGCCTGATGCTCGGGTCCAATGTTATGTTGCTCGGGAGTGATACACTGTTGCTCGGGTAGAGTGTCAGGTTCATTAGTGTTCACAAACCTATTGTCATCTTCTGGTTCTTTTCTTCTTTCCTTATCATTTTTTTTTGCATATACATCTATTTGCACATTTTCACTTTCAATGATTTTATTATAAGATTTGTTAAGATATTTATAAGCCTTTCTCTTGGTGGAATACCCTACAAAGATACGTTCATCACTTTTGGATTCAAGCTTTCCATTTCTATCATATTTCAAAATATAACATTTACTTCCAAAAATTTTGAATTAACTTACATTGGGTGTGTGTCCATACCATAGATCATAGAGTGTCTTCTTGGTGTATTTCTTCAATTGTACTCTTTTCAATGTGTAGACAATAGTACTGACAGATTCCCTCCAGAATGTTTGAGTGATGCTTTTCTCTATCATCAATGTTCTTGCACAATCAACAATGGATATGTTTCTCCTTTCAGCAATCCCATTTTTCTATGGTGTTCTTGGTGCAAAAACCTGTCTTTTTATTCCATGCTCATTACAATAGTTAGTGAACTCATCAGAAACAAATTATCCTCTTCTATCTGATCTTAAGCATTTCATTTCTTTACCACTTTTCTTTTCTACCATAGCCTTATACCATTTAAACATCTTGAATGCTTCTAATTTTCTTTTAAGAACATAACTGTCATCATTTTAGAATAATCATCAACAAAGAGAATGAAATATCTGTTGTTAGAGTGATAGTCTCTTGGGTTATTAATTAAATCATTATGATATAATTACTAACCCACCTATTCACTCTAGTTGCTTAAGCTAACCTGAGGGTTTCCTTTTTAGGGTTTCATGATTCCTTTATAAGGATTCACCTCTTTATATTTTATAAGAGGTTTCCACAACGCATTGTAACATCTTGAAACATATTGTTAATAATATTCTTTCATGTGCATATGATGTCTCTGGCTTTTTGGCCTCCATAGATTCTTCTTGTTTTTTGTCCTTTACTTCTTCCATGTGACAGGGTTATGCATGTAGGTGTTCTTGTGAGAATAGGTTTCTACCTATTCTAACATGGTATCAGAGCCATCTTGCTGCTCGTTGTTCATGTTTTTGTTGAAGTGTTTCAGAAGCTGGAGGTTTTTCTGGCATTTTTCAGAGTTTTTATGTGGAATTAGAAGTGGGATTTGTTTCTGGTAACTTTGGGCTCAAATGGACATCTTCATTGAGCTCAGTGCACCCAAAAACCCTAGAATCCATGTAAAACTTGTCCATTTTGGACAACTTGGCTTTGAGGCAAAAAAAAATTGGTTTCTAGTGTCGTACGGGCATGGAAACCAAAAAAAAATTATAAAAAAAATATTTTTTTAAATGTTTTATGTGTTTAAAAAAAGGTAGCCAATGATTTTTTAAGGTTCCATCAGCGCTCCATCACCACCGGCTGCGCCTCCCGGCTCCTCTGGCCCCCGCCGGCCCCTGCTCCGCCGGCCTCGCCAGCCCCGCTGGCCCCACTCCGCTTTGCCCACCGCCGCTCCGCCCACCTGGCGGGTTTGTTTAAGTCCCTCGGGCTTATGTCTTCCAATGGTGGTCACATAGGTGACTGGGAGCTCCACTCCAGCCCCCGTACACGCACCATATGCCCAAGGGATAGCCTTTTTGAGCCCCAGGGGCTTAAAACAACTTTTTTGGAGCTTTTTAACCCTCCCTCACTATTTTCGCTCTATCTGGAGCATACAAAGGTATTTTTCTGACTTCTTTATATCGTTGGAAAGATCTTTCTAAGATCTTTCTGATGATGGAGGTTGGGGTTTTGGGTTCTACCAATTTGATAGTGTTTTTTTTGTCAAAGTATGATGTTTGGTTTTTCCTTCCAAGAGCCATATCTTGCTCATTCGGACTCTATTTTTGGAAAACTAGATATTGTTGGAAAGCTGGTTCAGTGAGATTTTCAGTTGTAGGGGTCTTTTATCTAGATCCTACTCTAGGTTCTTTCTCCTCTGAGTTTTTCTCTTTCACTCTCTGGCGGATTACTTGGGTTCTACAAGTCTTGGAATCTCTTCTTATGTTCTCCTGGCTCACTCTTCTTTCTGACTTCTGAGCATTGTATGCTTCTCTTCTATAGCATTCTCTTTTCTATAAACACACTGACATAAAGTGCCTACTTTTGCATATCTAGGATTTTGAGCACCTTGTGTTTGTTTGTACTTGCACTCAGTTATAAAGTTCCATGGGGGGTTATGATGTTTTTCCTTTTGTGCTCATCCACCTTTGTCAAGTGAGTGTACCTTCCATGACATTAGCCCATGTTGTATGTTCGTGACACTGCCCTTTATCCTATGCTTGTACTTCTATTGTACTGGTGATGTTCCTAATTCTTCTCAATGCAGATGTTTCTGCCATTGCATTTTATTGCTTATGTCACCCCTCTCCTTGTTCAACATTATGGGGGGGTTCACTTATTGGTTCTATTGCTTCCTTGGTTCGGTTGAGTGATCTACGTATTCATTTTTTGTTCCTATGTACTAGGTGGATGCAGTGGCTAGGCACATATGCATTCCAGTGAGATGGATCATCTACTATATAAACACTCATTCATTCCTACTTTTGGAGGTCACCTCTTCAATTGATCAGCTCTTCAGACTTTGTCTTCTCTACCTGGTCATGCACTATTTCAATGGGGGTTCCAGCAGTTACTTCTGACAGTGTTTGTTGCTTCATGCTTCAGAGATGCTTCTTGCTATTTCTTGTTCCTTTCTTTGGGACTTTCCCTAGATTGGAGGATTTGTTTCCTTCATCTAGTTCATCTCTTTTTGGGGTATATTTTTTCCCACTGGGTTTTCCCTATTTCCCTGCTTTACAAAGATTTCTTGTATTGGGTACCTGATTAGGCCTTGTTGCCAAGACCCTTCTTTCCTGCTTTTTGCAGTAGTCTCCTAGGTTTTTACTTCTCCCTAAGCTTATCTTAAGGGGGGGTGTTAGAGTAATAGTCTCTTGGGTTATTAATTAAATCATTCTGATCTAATTACTAACTCACCTATTCACTCTAGTTGCTTAAGCTAACTTGAGGGTTTCCTTTTTAGGGTTTCATGATTCCTTTTATAAGGATTCACCTCTTTGTATTTTATAAGAGGTTTCCACAATGCATTGTAACATATTGAAACATAATAATATTATTTCATGTGCATATGATGTCTCTGGCTTTTTGGCCTCCATAGATTCTTCTTTTCCTCTGTCCTTTACTTCTTCCATGTGACAGGGTTATGCATGCAGGTGTTCTTGGGAGAATAGGTTTCTACCTATTCTAACATCTATCACCATAGTAACTTCTTGTTCTCATGGGTCCACATAAATTAGTATGGACTAAATCTAGAATTGCATTAGATGTATGGGATTTTCTCTTGAAACTAGACTTTATCATTTTACTTTTTTGACAATTCTTGCACATGATATGTTCGGGCTTTGTCATGCTTGGTGATGTAACACACCTAGGCTTGCTCTTTACCCTATTATCCTCTAGGGTCTTCTTAGGAAAACTTACTAACCTAGTAGGGTTCTATGCACAACCCTACTCTCCTTATGTATCTTGACACAAGATCCTAACCTTTCACCTAGTGTACACCAATAGTACTGATCAAAAGTTCTTCATTCTACAGCATAAACTAACTAGATCTTCCCTACTCTCACTCTCCAAGAATTGTCTCAATTCCTCATAGGATCTAGTTCCATGGAAGGATAGGTCATCAAGACAACTACTGGTTCCATTTTAACCCCTGCATACACCATTCATAAACACATAACAATCGAGTGCTTCACAATGCACCTTTCTCACCCCAAATAGGGCTACAAGCCAATTAGGCATTTTTCTTGCCAATTTGAAGATAACTTGAAATTTTCCCACACAAGCCTCCAAAAGGGTTTAGTATTCAAACACCCTTTATCAATAACTTTGATATTTTCAAGGTCTCCAATCCTCAAGTTGTCCGTACAATCCTTCCTACTATCATGCCTAAAAATTAGGGTTTTAGGGCTTTTTGACAGTTTGAACACAAAAGTGTTCTTTCAACACACCAAATCACTCCTCCAATATTCTCCTTCAAATTGGGGGTCTTACACACATTACTCTATCCCTCCATGAGATTTTGTTGAAGCCATCAATGCATTCAACCCTCCTTCCATCACTTGCAATGTTTCTCAGTCCCTAGCCATGCACAATAGGCTCGCTTAGGGCATCATTGCAAAAATAGAAAAAAATACTTTCTTGGGCCCCTCCTTTTGTACAAATAATTTACATGGAGTCTCCTCACCCATGCCAAGAGCCGATACTGAAACTATGGTGGCAAGTTGAGTTAAGACCCCATTCGTCCAACCTGCCTGGTTCAGACCAGCGATAGGGTAAAACACAAAGAATTTAACAAAACCAATATAAACAATATAAATTTGCAAAATAACTCTACACATAATCTCAAATTAACCTACCCTACATTAATCAATGGATGTAGACTGAGATCTAATCCATCTACAATCTGTAAATAAGAAAACACACTGAAATTGCTCTGAAAATACACACACAGAAAATCTTGTATTTTCAAAATGTTCACCAACATTTCTTACATGTCAATGAAGGTCTCTTATACTTGTCCCCATCCCTAATCTGATGGTTTTCGATAGTTACAATAACCATTTCATCAAAAATTCTCCTCTTGCACAATTGTTGTCAATGTTGTCAAATGACAACATTGACAATTTTGACAACTTTACACAATTTTAGGAAATTCATTCTAAACTTTATTTTAAGACCAATAAAACATCATAAAAGACTTAGGTAGACCATTCTTACCTCTCTTAGGTCCCAAAAATCCTTTATCTACATTTGACCCCTATGTTCTTGATTTACACCATTGCCACAACATTGGCAATTAGGGTCCAATTTGGCATTTGTCTCCCAAAAGACCTAACAACCTTGAAAAGACCTCCCCTAAAGACCTAATACACACCTTAGGACACCTCTAGT
>MU224468.1:206443-225106 GCA_018584345.1 Thuja plicata
TCTCCCAAAAGACCTAACAACCTTGAAAAGACCTCCCCTAAAGACCTAATACACACCTTAGGACACCTCTAGTCCTATTATTCAACTAGTGGTTTGGCTAGAACCACTACAAGCCAAAAGAACTCTAGAAACCCTAGGTTACCAAATTGCCTTACCTCGGTGCTCCTGCACCATACTCCCCCCTCAAAGGGAAAGTCAAGTCACTCCTGTAGAAAATAAAGAGTCAAGAATGCCCAACTTATTGAAGTTAGATTCTACAATCCATGAAGCCTCTGATTCAGGTTTATCTTTCCACTTGGTAAGGTGCTCCATATACACCTTGTATCTAGTTGTCTTTTGCACTCTTGAATCCAAAACTCCCTCAGCTATCAATTGTTGTTTGGTAGACACCACATCAGGGTCTACATCACTCTAAACTCCTTGATTATGTGGATTGATCTCAGTCAATGGAAATTTAAACTAAAATAGGTCCTGTACATTGAAAGTAGAAGAAATATTCAAATTAGAAGGTAAGTCTACCTTGTAGGCATTAGCCCCATATTTAGCTAGGAATTTGCATGGGCCTATTCTCTTCATCTAAAACTTATTAGGGACTCCTTTCTACATTCTTGAATTGTTCAAATGAACCATAACATAGTCTTCTACTTGAAATTGGATATCTTTCCTCTTCTCATCCACTTTGCCCTTCAACTTTTTCTGACTGTCCTCTATAGTTTTCTTGACCTGCTCTTGGATCTCCTTCATAGTGTGGGTGAAGTCCTCAGCATGCCCACTATTGTACTCCCTTCCTCCAAGATCCCTAATCTCACAAACTCCCCTAGGATGCATTTCATAAACTATTTCAAATGGGCATCTCCCTGTCATCCTATTCCTACTGTCATTATAGGCATATTCTGCCTGAGGTATGACTACATCCCATGTCTGACCATATTCTTTTGTTAGGCATGTCAATAGGTTACCCAACACCCTATTAACCAGGTCTGTTTGACCATCAGTCTAAGGATGGTATGCTGATCCAAAAGATAGGTTTGTACCCAATATATTCCATAATATTTTCCAAAAATATCTCATGAACATAACATCCCTATCAGATACAATGCTTAAGGGTAGTCCATGCATCCTTACAACTTCTTTTAAGAACATATAAGCTATGTGACTAGCATTACTAGCAGTCTTGCATGGACTGAAATGCCCATCTTGCTAAATCTGTCCACTACTACATATATACTATCATAGCCTTGCTTAGTCTTTGGTAGACGCACTATGAAGTCCATGCTCACACACTCCCAAGGTCTGTTTGGGACCGGTAAGGGTTGATACAAGCCTGCATTGCTGCTACCACCCTTTGCCTTCATGTATAATACACACTATTCCACATATTTAGTGACATCCTTTGTCAACTTAGGCCAATGATAGAACCTTTGTACTAACTCCAAGGTCTTGTTTACACCAAAGTGTCCACTCATAGATCCATTATGCTTCTCTTGTATGAGGGTCATCCTCATAGAGCCCCTTGGCACACATAAATGATTTCCTCTAAATAACAGTCCATTCTGCAATGTGAACTCAGAGTTGCTATGGAAATGGTTCTAAAAATCATGGCACACTTGATATGCCTCCCCAAAATCTTCATCTTCTTAATAGAGGTCCTTAAAAATCTCTATCTCTATAGTGTAAAACTGAACTTCTTGGACTGTCAAAAGTCTCCTAGTCAGTGCATCAGCAACCTTGTTCAACTGGCCCTTTTTATGCTTAATGGTAAATGTGAAGGCTTGGAGATATTCCATCCATTTTAGATGCCTATTACTCAACTTCTCTTGTGTATTGATGTAGCTAAGGGCCTGATTATCAGTAAAAACCACAAATTCCTTAGGTAAAAGATAGTGTCTCCACTTCCTTAATGCCTTCACTAGTGCATATAATTCAAGGTCATAAGAAGAGTATTTCTTCTTAGCTTCATTTAGCTTCCCACTAAAGAAGGATAGTTGTCTTCCCTCTTGATTTAACACACATCCTACTACTATGCCACTTGCATCACATTCAATAGTGAATAACTTATCAAAACTAGGCAATGTTAGGACAGGTTGTGTAGCTACTTGCCTTTTCAACATCTCAAATGATTTCCAGACTTCTAAGTTCCATCTAAACTTAGCCTTACTTCCACCCTTAATAGTTTCCAACAATGTTGCACATATACCACTAAAACTCCTAATGAACTTCCTATAAAATTGAGCTAGGCCATGGAAACTCCTTACCTCAGTTTCTGATGTAGGTGGTGGCCAATTTAGTATAGCTGACACCTTGTCTTGGTTCATCTTCAAGGATCCCTTGGATACCACAAATCCTAAGTAGACAATCTCTTGCTTGAGAAACTCATACTTCTCCAAATTAATGGCTAATTTCTCTTCATGCAACTTCTTCAACATTGATTCAACGTGCTTGATGTGGTCTTCCTTTGTTCTGTTATAGATCAATATGTCATCAAGATAGAATACCACAAACTTACCAGTGAATTCCTTAAGCACTTCATCCATGAGCCTCATGAATGTGCTAGGAGCATTGGTGAGGCCAAATGGCATCACAAGCCATTCATACAACCCATTAGTTGTTTTGAATGTTATCTTCCACTCATCTCCCTCCTTAACCCTTATCTGATGGTAACCACTTTTCAAATCCAATTTGGTAAAGTACATTTCCCCTCTAAGACAATCCATAAGGTCCTCTATCTTGGTTATTGGGAACCTGTATTTTATGGTGATTCTGTTAATTTCCCTTGAATTAGTACATAGCCTCCATTTTCCACCTTCCTTTGATGCTAACACCATAGGGACTGTACATGGGCTAATACTCTTTTTAATCAAGCCTTGGTCCAATAATTCTTGGACTTGTCTAGCTACATCTAAATTTTGATCAGGAGTTAGCTTATAAGCTTCTTTGTTAGGTAATTAGGCACCAGGTATGAAATCAATTTGATGACTAATCACTCTCTTAGGAGGCAAAGTGGCAGGAGTCCTATCACTGACTATATCACTGTATTTGTCAAGTAGAGTCTGAATCTCCTTAGGTACTATCTCCTTAACTGTCTTCTCTTCCTTCTTGGGCTTTAACAAAATGGCACACCCTGCACTTGCCTCTTCCTTGATGTCTCTTACAAACTCCTTTCCACTACAAAATAACACAATAGGAGTCTTAGATTGTGAGTCTTCATCCTCCAACAAAGACTTTATTTTAAATGTCTGGCCATTCTTCTTAAAAGATATAGAATTCTCCTTTCCATGATACACTACCTCTCTATCATATTTCCAGGGTCTTCCTAGCAACAAGTGGCAAGCATCCATTGGGAGGATGTCACAAAGTAATTTATCCTTGTAGGCTTCTATAGAAAACTCTACCCATGTTTTCTCATTTACTAACACATTCTATCCCTTATTAAGCCAAGTCACCTTGCAAGGGTTTACATGGGGTATCTTGATTAATTTTAGATAAGTAACTGCCTCCTCTAATATTATATTATCAGTAGACCCAAAGTCTACTATCACCTTGTAGACTTTTCCAAGGATCTTATATCTGATCCTAAACAATGCCCTCTGTTGCTTAGGCTCACCCTTCAATGGCTGCTTGATTAATACCCTTCTAAACATTAGATTCTCACCCATCTAAGAGTTTATGTGATCAACATTAGGTTCCTTGACACTAGAAGTGTCTTCTTGAATATAAGCTACCCTCTTGTCACTATTGGATGCACTAGGCTTATCAAGACACCTATATGTTGGATGACCAATCTGCCAACAATTGTAGCACTTCATATTTGCAAAATAGGAGTTTTTTATACCTCCTCTTCCCCTATTAGATCCACTATAATTACCTATACCTCTACCATAACCACCTCTTGGTGTGGATTCATTAGTGTGCTCTGTCAATCTGTTTTCACCTTGGATCCTTTGTTCACTACCCCTACCTTGGTAACCTCCTCTCTATCCTCTTTGGTCTCTCCCTCTACCTCTACCTTTGAGATTAGAGTCACAATTCTTTCTATTCTTCTCTTCAACCTTAAGAGCTAGCTTTTGACATCTTTGAATAGTAGTGGGGGTCCACAAGCTAGTCTCTTCCTGGATGTTCCACTTCAATCCACCTAGATACCTAGCCACTCTAATTGGCTCTTCTTCTTGTTTCTTTGACCTAAGATAGATTCTTTGAAACACCTCTATATAGGTGGCTAAATTCATATATTTCTTCTTCAATCCTTGTCTCCTTCTATGGAGTTGGATCTTATAGTCTTCTGGTAAAAAGTTCTCTTTCATCTTATTTACCATTTCTTTCCAATTTGCTATGGTTTGCTTCGCAAGTCTGACTCTTTCATCCTGCAGATACTTCCACCATGTTAGGGCTGATTCCCTAAGCCTTTACTTAGCCACCTTAACCCTTTGTGCATCTGTTATGCCTTCACACTCAAAGTGATTCTACTTCCCTTCAATCTACTCCAATACTGTTTCAATGTCCATTTTCCCACTAAATAATGGGATGCCTTCTAAGGATTTACCACCCAATGGCTTGATGAGTTTCAAGAATGGTTCCTAGTCCATCACAGGGTCTAGTTCAGGGATAATATCATCCTCTTCAATGTTCTACTTCCCTCTATCACTTGCTTCACCTTCTCTATCTTGGTCTCTTGCATGCACTACTTCTTGTAGTTTCAACTTCATCTCTACTAGGTCCTCTTCAAGGAGTATATTCTTCTCCTTTTTCTCATCCATGTCCCTAGAAACCTCTACACTTTTACCATGTTTCTGGAGCCACAAGATTCCACCTTTGACATATGCAATCCCAAATCTTTTGGGGCTCTGATACCACTCTGATGTAACACACCTAGGATTGCTCTTTACCCTATTCTCCTCTAGGGTCTTCTTCGGACAACTTATTGACCTAGTAGGGTTCTATGCACAACCCTACTCTCCTTAGGTATCTTTACACAAGATCCTAACCTTTCACCTGGTGTACACCAATAGTACTGATCAAAAGTTCTTCATTCTACAACATAAACTAACTAGGTCTTCCCAAGTCTCACTCTCTAAGAATTGTCTCAATTCCTCATAGGATCTAGTTCCATGGAAGGATAGGTCACCAAGACCATCACTAGTTCCATTTGAACACCTACATACACCATTCATAAACACATAACAATCGAGTGCTTCACAATGCACCTTTCTCACCCCAAATAGGGCTACAAGCCAATTAGGCCTTTTTCTTTCCAATTTGAAGATAACTTGAAATTTTCCCACACAAGCCTCCAAAATGGTTTAGGATTCAGACACCCTTTATCAATGACTTTGAGATTTTCAAGGTCTCTAATCCTCAAGTTGTCCGTACAACCCTTCCTACTATCATGCCTAAAAATTAGGGTTTTAGGGCTTTTTGACAGTCTGAACACAAAAGTGTTCTTTCAACGCACTAAATCAGTCCTCCAATATTCTCCTTCAAATTGGGGGTCTTAAACACATTACTCTATCCCTCCATGAGCTTTTGTTGAAGCCACCAATGCATTCAAGCCTCCTTGCATTACTTGCAATGTTTCTCAGCCCCTAGCCATGCACAACAGGCTCGCCTAGAGCATTATTGCAAAAATAGAAAAAATACTTTCTTGGGCCCCTCCTTTCGTAAAAATAATTTACATGGAGTCTCCTCACCCATGCCAAGAGACGATACTAAAACTACAGTGGCAAGTTGAGTTAAGACCCCATTTGTCCAACCTGCCTGGTTCAGACCAGCAATAGGGTAAAACACAAAGAATGTAACAAAACCAATATAAACACTACAAATTTGCAAAATAACTCCACAAATAATCTCACATTAACCTACCCTACATTAATCAATGGATGCAGACTGAGGTCTAATCCATCTACCTACTGTAAACAACAAAACACACTAAAATTTCTTTGAAAATGCACACACAAAATCTTGTATTTTCAAAATGTTCGGAAACCTTGCTTACAGGTCAATAAAGGTGTCTTATACTTGTCCCCATCCCTAATATGATGGTTTTAGATAGTTACAATAACCATTTCATCAAAAATGATCCTCTTGCATAATTGTTGTCAATGTTGTCAAATGACAACATTGACAATTTTGACAACTTTACACAATTTAGGAAATTCATTCAAAACTTTGTTCTAAGACCAATAACACATCATAAAAGACTTAGGTAGACCATTCTTACCTCTCTTAGGTCCCAAAACATCCTCTATCTACATTTGACCCCTATGTGCTTGATTTACACCATTGCCACAACATTGGCAATTAGGGTCCAATTTGGCATTTGTCTCCCAAAAGACCTAACAACCTTGAAAAGACCTCCCCTAAAGACCTAATACACACCTTAGGACACCTCTAGTCCTATTATTCAACTAGTGGTTTGGCTAGAACCACTACAAGCCAAAAGAACTCTATAAACCCTAGGTTACCAAAGAGCCTTACCTAGGTGCTTCTGCACCATACTCCCCCCCTCAAAGGGAAAGTCAAGTCACTCCTATAGAAAAATAAAGAGTAAAGAATGCCCAACTTATTGAAGTCAGATTCTACAATCCATGAAGCCTTTGATTCAGGTCTATCTTTTCACTTGATAAGGTCCTCCATATACACCTTGTATCTAGTTGTCTTTTGCACCCTTGAATCCAAAACTCCCTCAGCTGTCAATTATTGTTTGGTAGACACCAAATAAGGGTCTACATCACTCTGAACTCCTTGATTATGTTGAGTGATCTTAGTCAATGGAACTTTAAACTGAACTAGGTCCTGCACATTGAAAGTAGAATAAATAGTCAAATCGGAAGGTAAGTCTACCTTGTAGGCATTAGCCCCATATTTAGCTAGGACTTTACATGGGCCTATACTCTTCATCTTAAAATTAGTAGGGACTCCTTTCTACATTCTTGACTTGTTCAAATGAACCATAACATAGTCTTCTACTTGAAATTGGATATCTTTCCTCTTCTTATCCACTTTGCCCTTCAACTTTTGCTGACTTTCCTCTATATTTTTCTTGACCTGCTCTTGGATCTCCTTCATAGTGTGGGTGAAGTCCTCAGCATGCCCACTGTTGTACTCCCTTCTTCCAAGATCCCTAAGCTCACAAAATCCCCTAGGATGCATTCTGTAAACTATTTCAAATGGGCTTCTCCCTGTCATCCTATTCCTACTGTCATTATAGGCATATTCTTCCTGGGGTATGACTACATCCCATGTCTGACCATATTATTTTGTTAGGCACCTCAATAGGTTACCCAACACCCTACTGACCACCTTCGTTTGACCATCATTTTGATGATGGTATGCTGATCCAAAAGATAGGTTTGTACCGAATCTGTTCCATAATGTTTTCCAAAAATGGCTCATGAACTTAACATCCCTATCTGATACAATGCTTAAGGGTAGTCCATGCATCCTTACAACTTATTTAAAGAATAGATAAGCTATGTGACTAGTATCACTTGTAAACTTGCATGGAATGAAATGCCCCATCTTGCTAAATCTGAAAACTACTACATTTATACTATCATAGCCTTGCTTAGTCTTTTGTAGACCCACTATGAAGTCCATGCTCACACACTCCCAAGGTCTGTTTGGGATAGGTAAGGGTTGATACAAGCTTGCATTTCTGCTACATCCCTTTACCTTCATGTATACTACACACTATTCCACATATTTAGTGAAATCCTTTTGTCAACTTAGGCCAATGATAGAGCCTTTGTACTAACTCCAAGGTCTTGTTTACACCAAAGTGTCCACTCATAGAGCCATTATGCTTCTCTTATATGAGGTTCATCCTCATAGAGCCCCTTGGCACACATAAATGATTTCCTCTAAATAACAGTCCATTATGCAATGTGAACTCAGAGTTGCTATGGAAATGTTCTTAAAATCATGGCACAATTGATATGCCTCCCCAAAATCTTCATCTTCTTGATAGAGGTCCTTAAAACTCTCTATCCCTATACTATTCAATTGAACTTCTTGGACTGTCAAAAGTCTCCTACTCAATGCATCAACAACCTTGTTCAACTGACCCTTTTTATGCTTAATGGTAAATGTAAAGGCTTGGGGATATTCCATCCATTTTAGATGCCTATTACTCAACTTATCTTGTGTATTGATGTAGCTAAGGGCCTGATTATCACTAAAAACCACAAATTCCTTAGGTAAAAGATAGTGTCTCCACTTCCTTAATGACTCCACTAGTGCATATAATTCAAGGTCATAAGAAGAGTATTTCTTCTTAGTTTCATTCAACTTACCACTAAAGAAGGCCACTGGTCTTCCTTCTTGACTTAACACACCTCCTACTGCTATGCCACTTGCATCACATTCAATAGTGATTAACTTATCAAAAATAGGCAATGTTAGGATAGGTTGTGTAGCTACTTGCCTTTTCAAAATCTCAAATTATTTCCCAACTTCTAAGTTCCATCTAAACTTAGCCTTACTTCCACCCTTAATAGTTTCCAAAAATGGTGCACATATACCACTAAAATTCCTAATGAACTTCCTATAAAATTGAGCTAGGCCATGGAAACTCCTTACCTCAAATGCTGATGTAGGTGGTGGCCAATTTAGTATAGCTAACACCTTGTCTTGGTACATCTTCAAGGATCCAATGGATACCACAAATCCTAAGTAGACAAGCTCTTACTTGAGAAACTCACGCTTCTCCAAATTAATGGCTAATTTCTCTTCATGCAACTTCTTCAACACTGATTCAACATGCTTGATGTGGTCTTCCTTTGTTCTGCTATAGATCAACATCTCATCCAGATAGACTACAACAAAATTACCTGTGAAGTCCTTAAGCACTTCATTCATGAGCCTCATGAATGTGCTAGGAGCATTGGTGAGGCCAAATGGCATCACAAGCCATTCATACAACCCATCAGTTGTTTTGAATGTCATCTTCCACTCATCTACCTCCTTAACCCTTACCTGATGGTAATCACTTTCCAAATCCAATTTGGTAAAGTACATTGCCCCTCTAAGACAATCCATAAGGTCCTCTATCTTGGGTATTGGGAACCTATATTTTATGGTGATTCTATTAATTGCCCTTGAATCAGTACATAGCCTCCATTTTCCACCTTTCTTTGATGCTAACACCACATGGACTGTACATGGGCTGATACTATTTTTAATCAAGCCTTGGTACAATAATTCTTGGAATTGTCTAGCTACCTCTAAATTTTGATCAGGAGTTAGCTTATAAGCTGCTTTGTTAGGTAATGAGGCACCAGGTATGAAGTCAATTTGATGAATAATCACTCTCTTAGGAGGCAAAGTGGCAGGAGTCCCACCATTGACTATATAACTATATTTGTCAAGTAGAGTCTGAATCTCCTTAGGTACTATCTCCTTAACTATCTCCTCTTCCCCCTTGGGCTTTAACAAAATGGCACACCCTGCACTTGCCTCTTCCTTGATGTCTCTTACAAAATCCTTTCCACTGCAAAATAACACAATAGGAGTCTTAGACTGTGACTCTTCATCCTCCAAAAAAGATTGTATTTTAAATGTCTTGCAATTCTTCTTAAAGGATATAAAATTCTCCTTTCCATGATACACTACCTCTCTATCATATTTCTAGGGTCTTCCTAGAAACAAGTGGCAAGCATCCATTGGGAGGATGTCACAAAGTAACTTATCCTTGTAGCCTTCTATAAAGAACTCTACCCATGTTTGCTCATTTCCTAACACACTCTATCCCTTATTAAGCCAAGCCACCTTGTAAGGGTTTACATGGGGTATCTTGATTAATTTCAGCTTAGTAACTGCCTCCTCTGATATTATATTATCAGTAGATCCAGAGTCTACTATCACCTTGTAGAATTTTCCAAGGATCTTACATCTGATCCTAAACAATGCCCTCTGTTGCTTAGGCTCATCCTTGACTGGTTGCTTGATTAATACCCTTCTAAACATTAGATTCTCACATATCTCAGAGTCTATGTGATAAAAATCAGGTGCCTTGACACTAGAAGTGTCTTCTTTAACATAAGCTACCCTCTTGTCACTATTGGATGCACTAGGATTATCAAGACACCTATATGCAGGATGACCAGTCTTCCCACAATTGTAGCACTTCATATTTGCAAAATAGGAGTTATTTATACCTCTTCTTCCCCTATTAGATCCACTCTGATTACCTCTACCTCTGCCATAACCACCTCTTGGTGTGGATTCATTAGTGTACTCTGTCAATCTATTTTCACCTTGGATCCTTTGTTCACTACCCCTACCTTGGTAACCTTCTCTCTGTCATCTTTGGTCTCTCCCTCTACCTCTACCTTTCAGATTAGAGTCACTCTTCTTTATATTCTTCTCTTCAACCTTAAGAGCTAACTATTGACATCTCTAAATAGAAGTGGGGGTCCAAAAGATAATCTCTTCCTGGATGTTCCACTTCAACCCACCTAGATACCTAGCCACTCTGATTGGTCTTCTTCTTGTTTCTTTGACCTAATATAGAGTCTTTGAAACTCCTCTATATATGAGGCTACATCCATATCTTTCTGCTTCAATCCTTGTCTCCTTTTCTGGAGTTGGATCTCATAGTCTTCTGGTAAAAAGTTCTCTTTCATCTTATTTACCATTGCTTTCCAATTTGCTATGGGTTGCTTCCCAAGTCTGACTCTCTCATCCTGCAGATACTTCCACCATGTTAGGGCTGATCCCCTAGGCCTTGACTTAGCCACCTTAACCTTTTCTACATCTGTTATGCCTTCACACCAAAGTATTTCTCTTTCCCTTCAATCCACTCCAATACTATTTCAATGTCTATTTTCCCACTAAATAATTGGATGCCTTCTAAGGATTTACCACCCAATGGCTTGATGGGTTTCAAGAATGGTTCCTACTCCATCACAGGGTCTGGTTCAGGGATAATATCATCCTCTTCAACCTTCTGCTTCCCTGTATCACTTGCTTCAGCTTCTCTACCTTGGTCTCTTGCATGCACTACTTCTTGTAGTTTCAGCTTCATCTCTGCTAGGGCCTCTTCAAGGAGTCTATTCTTCTCCTTTTTCTCATCCATGTCCCTAGAAAACTGTACATTTGTTATGATTTTTGTGGAGCCACAAGATTCCACCTCTGACATATACAATCCCAAATATTTTGGGGCTCTGATACCACTCTAATGTAACACACCTAGGCTTTCTCTTTACCCTATTCTCCTCTAGGGTATTCTTAGGAAAAATTACTAACCTAGTAGGGTTCTATGCACAACCCTACTCTCCTTAGGCATCTTGACACAAGATCCTAACCTTTCACCTTCTGTACACCAATAGTATTGATCAAAAGTTCTTCATTCTGCAACATAAACTAACTAGGTCTTCCCTAGTCTCACTCTCCAAGAATTGTCTCAATTCCTCATAGGATCTAGTTCCATGGAAGGATAGGTCATCATGACCACTAATGGTTCCATTTGAACCCATGCATACACCATTCATAAAAACATAACAATCGAGTGCTTCACAATGCACCTTTCTCACCCCAAATAGGGCTACAAGCCAATTAGGCCTTTTTCTTGCCAATGTGAAGATAACTTGAAATTTTCCCACACAAGCCTCCAAAAGGGTTTAGGATTTAGAAACCCTTTATCAAGAACTTTTATATTTTCAAGGTATCCAATCCTCAAGTTGTCTGTACAACCCTTCCTACTATCATGCCTAAAAATTAGGGTTTTAGGGCTTTTTGACAGTATGAACACAAAAGTGTTGTTTCAACACACCAAATCAATCCTCAAATCTTCTCCTTCAAATTGGGGGTCTTAAACACATTACTCTATCCCTCCATGAGCTTTGGTTGAAGCCACTAATGTATTCAACCCTCCTTGCATCACTTGCAATGTTTCTCAGTCCCTAGCCATGCACAACAAGCTCGCCTAGGGCATCATTGCAAAAATAGAAAAACTACTTTCTTAGGTCCCTCCTTCTATACAAATAATTTATATGGAGTATCATCACCCATGCCAAGAGCCCATACATAAAATACGGTGGAAAGTTGAGTTAAGACCCCATTTGTCCAACCTGCTTGGTTCAGTCCAGCGAAATGGGTAAAACACAAAGAATTTAACAAAACCAATATAAACACTATAAATTTGCAAAATAAATCTATAAAGAATCTCAAATTAACCTACCCTACATTATTCAATGGATGCAAACTAATATCTAATCCATCTACCTACTGTAAACAAGAAAACACACTGAAATTGCTCTGAAAATGTACACACAAAAAATCTTGTATTTTCAAAATGTTCACCAACCTTGCTTAGGAGTTGAGGAAGGTCTATTATACTTGTCCCCATCTCTAATCCAATGGTTTTAGACAGTTACAATAACCATTTCATCAAAAATGCTCCTCTTGCACAATTGTTGTCAATGTTGTCAAATGACAACATTGACAATTTTGACAACTTTCCACAATTTTAGGAAATTCATTCTAAACTTTGTTCTAAGACCAAGAACACATCATAAAAGACTTGGGTAGACCATTATTACTTCTCTTAGGTCCCAAAACATCCTCTATCTACATTTGACCCCTATGTGCTTGATTGACACCATTGCCACAACATTGGCAATTAGGGTCCAATTTGGCATTTGTCTCCCAAAAGACCTAAAAAACTTGAAAAGACCTCCCCTAAAGACCTAAAAAACACCTTAGGACACCTCTAGTCCTATTATTCAACTAGTGGTTTTGATAAAACCACTACAAGCCAAAAGAACTCTAGAAACCCTAGGTTACCAAAGAGCCTTACCTAGGTGCTCCTGCACCACTCGGTAAGCCTCTTACATTCCTTGTATTGATTATCTTAATCATGTTGTCAAAATTCACTTGAAATAATCTCTTATGTCACAACCATATGTCTTTGTTTCTAGCCATTAAACAAGTGGTGTTTGTATCATCAAGATACAATAAGTTACCTTTTGTCTGTTCACTAGTTTCGATCAACCTTCCTAATTCATTCAAGATCTTTGCCTTCTTATTCTCAAATCCTACTCGGTGACCTATGTTATTTAGTTGTGAGACACTCAAAAAATTATAGTTAATTCCTTTTTACCTAATATGCATTTTCACATTTGGTCAGGTTATTCAACATTATGGTTCCTTTACCTTCAACTAGACAAGGTGAGTCATTACCCATTCTTACTAATCCACCATTATAGTACTCAACATTTTCAAAAATTTGTTTATCACCGGTCATGTGGTGAGCGAAGACACTATCTATAATCTAGACATCATTCTTTATAAACTTAGATATAAGTGCAGTCTCTACATATCTTTCCTCTTCATCTGAATCATCCTTCATAGCCACAAATACCATCTCAATGTATTCCTCAAATTTGATGTCAGTGTCTCCAGCTTTGTTTTCAGCAAGGTAACAAGATTTCTTCCCTTTGTCCTTGTAGTCTCGAGTATCTCTTCTATGAGATTGTCAGTTGCTTTAGTAATCTCTATTATCATTTCTATCAAAATTCTTTTCAAATGATTTGTCATTACTTCTGTCATCTTTTCTATTGTTAGGACATCTAGCAGCAAAATTTCCAACCTCTCTACAATTAAAACATACAAGTGGTAGTTTACCTTTGTATCTACCTTTGCCTCTCTGCAATAATATTCTAGCCATTAGTGCTTCAATCTCATCAAGATCTTGGTCATTTCTATCACTTTCACTATCATCTCTTGTAGTGTGTTTATGACTTGACTTACTTATCTTTAAAGAAGATTTGAATGCAGACTTTATAGATGGTAAGACTCTGTTATCAAAGTTATTCATCTCAAATAAAATGAGTCTACCAATCAAACTATCTAGAGTGACATTGTTATTTTCTACTACTCTCATTTCTTGTATAGAAGATACTCTAATAGCATATAGAGGTAGTAAGGTCCTTAGGATTTTAATTACCACTATTTCCTCTTCAAGTGCACCTCCAACTCCTTAGATAGCATTGAATACCTCTTTGATTCTGCAGCTGTACTGAGTGATATTTTCTCCTTCTTTCATTCTTAGGTCACCAAATTTACCTCAGGCTTTCTTCCTTGGCTCTGAGTACATTAGCATCTCCTCCATGTACTAGCTTCAATTTATCCCACATTTTCTTTGCAGTGGTACATGTTTTGACATCTTCAAATTCAACATCTAAGATTGAGGAAGCAAGTTCTATCATCATAGAATTATGATCATACTTTTTTCTCAATTTATTAAGTGTTTGAGGTCCTGTAGGAAACACATATTCAGTATCTATGTATTGAGTAGCATCATTTTCAATACTTGATAGGTGGTCTTATCCCACTTTTCCATGATGCAAACTTGTCCTTGTTCAACATTGGCACATCTCATTTTCTCATCTTGGGATCTTTTGCTTGAGCTGTTAAACTCCCTTTCTAAGCACACAAGCTCTAATACCAATTGTTAGAATAACTAAGAGGGGGGGGGATCAGTAGCCTAAAAAATATTCCAATAAATTAACCCAAAAACTTATTACCATAATTATAAGCATCTAGTTATCTTCAGTCCTGCAAGATGAATGTCTTCAAATAATCTTAACAAATAACTACTACTCGGAGTTCACATTTTAACCTTATTCTTACTATTTACCGAATATCAGTCTTTCATTTACCAAAATGCAGTAAATTGCTTAGTGTATACTTATCAATCTATGTTAGTTATGTGTAATGAAAAACACTAAAGTAATGACTCATAAACACATTGACACATGGATTTTTAATGTGGAAAACCTGTTAAGGGAAAGACCACTTGGGACCGGTAACCCCAAATTTCAGTCTTCTAAAATGAGCTCGGTGAAGAGCCAACACTATTAAAGGTTACAAAAATATTGTTAGGTGTCACCTTATTAAAGGATTTAATAGAATAGTTTGTCACTTGATATCGGGCATCTCTATGCTACCTTCCTTGTCCAAACTCTTCTGGTTTGTCAAATGGTATCTGGGATCTCATTCTATCTTCATCATCAAAAATTTGGTTACTCCTTGGGATGTATCTCAATATAGAAAGGATCTTTAAATCCTGATCGATTAAGAGACTTTCTGATTCAATGGTTAAACTGAAATAGTAAATGATCTGTTCATGTATACAACTAAACTTGTAGATTTTTAGATCTATTGTAAGCTCATAATCCCTTTCTGATCAATGTATATTTTCAATATCTTTGCTCTACTTCTTTCTTCTCAGTGATGCTATGTTTTTCTGTTACTCGGTGTCCGTAGAATTATCTATGTTCTTTAGCTTGATTGATCAGGTATGATTGAAGTCTTCCTTCATTAGTTTCTCTTCAACATCCTTCTTCTCTATTCACCCCTAATTCATAATGAATTAGCTTGTCTCTTTATAGACATGATTCACCATTTCTAGGCTCTTGATTTTCTTGTTCTTGGTGTGATCCACAATTCTAGGCTTTCTTTCTTTAAAGCTTTACTTTAGTTTTATCTTGTAAATTTCTCCTTGACAACTGGAATAAAATAGCTTTAAATATCTCTCTTATCTCTAGCTTTAACTTATTGATGAAAACAATATTAACAACCAGTTAACTCTTTCTTTACCTCTTTCTAGCTAATTCTTTTGTTGTTTTTGAACTTCAGTTCCTTTCGGTGTTTAACTCTTTGTTATCTTCGGTTAACACTTTAGTTCCTCTCGGGCATCTCCATTGGGGTTGTCTATCCATCGGGGTTGCATTGTGATTCTGCTCATCGGTAATGCTTGTCAGGTTTCTTTCTTAGGTATCACTGTGACTTTACTTTTGGGTTTCTCTAAAGTATTTGACACTTTTTATATAACCAATTATATTATATCAAGTTTACAAATCAATGACAATACAATACATTAACTGATTTAACATCTTGCATTAACTTTCGGTAGCTTGGTGATCATCAGCTTAACATCTTCAGACATTCAATCAGTTATAGTTCATTAGAATGACACCCACTAGACTTTTTAAGAATCTCTCTAATGAAATCCATTCCCAATTTTTGAAAAGGTTCCTCAACTATGATATGCCTCAAAGGTTAACTCCCACTATGCTTAAGCTTACCTGCAAATCTCTGGAAAGCATCACCTTTTTTGACATAACTGTGGGTATCCTTGAAAATAGTAGGCCACCAAAAAATAGACCTCATAATTTTATGTACAGTTGTCTTATCCATGTAATGGCTCCCACATGTACCATTATGTATTTGTTCCAACACGTTCTTGAATTTTTCATAGTCTACACATTTGAGAAATACTCCTTCATTGCTCCTCCACCATAATTGACCTTGTAATATTTCATACTTAATGGTGTGCAACTTAACCATTCTCTTCCTATTTTCATCCATTTTAGGAGGTAATATTAGTTTATGTAGATATCCAATGATGCCCTTATACCAATCACAACAATCCATATCACAAATATAATGTCTTTTCTCATCTTCTAACATGTTTAAACATGATTTTCATCTAAATTTCTCTAAGCCATAAGTTTTTCAAGTCCTAAGCCTCTGACCAATTTTGTGATCTGAATGTCAATATTAAACTCTTGGATTTTTTTTATCCATCTACACCTCCTTCCTGAAACTTCTTGTTGGACCAGAATTTCCTTCACAGCAGCACTAGGCACATAATCAGTTATAGTTTCTCCTACCAAATAACACCTAAAGGCTTTGACAACTTTAACCAGAGCATATGCATGTTTTTCCATGATGTCCTACTTTAATTATGTTTCTTGTAATAATTTACTAAAAAAGGAAATGGGTTGTTCAAAGCCCTCTGAATTCTTTTGTAACAACACTACAACAACAATATTATATGAAGCAAAGGAGAAAATCCGTAAAGGTTTACTATAATCAGGTGTCCTTAAAACAAGAGCATCTTTAATAGCTTGTTTAAAACCTGAGAAGGCCTTATATGCTTCTTCACTCCATTCCACATTATCTCCTTTCTTCATCATCTTTGAAATAGGGATACTAATCTCTACAAAGTTTGTAACAAATATCCTCAAGAACTTTACCTGTCCAAAGAAAGATTGAATGCCCTTAACATTCTTGGGTTGAGAGACTTGATAGATACTAACTAGTTTGCTTGTACTTGCTTGGTTAGGACTCTCTGATTTCCAAATCCTCCCAAGAACCTAAATCTAACTCCTAGGATCTCCCAAATCTTCTTCAATCTATTTTTAGGATTTCTTCAATGCCCCTCTCAAGGTGACAAATTTTAGTGCTTCACTAGGGTATCTATCTTCATGCAAAGATCAATCTCTCAACTCTTTTGGCTTCCATCCATTAGATCTTCCTTGCTTAATTTATTTTCTAAGTGTTTGCAGGGGTTAAAGAGTATTCTAACATCCCTTTCAACTTCATCTTGATCCCTTTGGTTTAGGTTTTCACACTCTTCTTCATTGAGTTCATTTTTTTACATCAATTAAGGCTAGTATCCCTATTAGGTCTAATTCACTAGTTTTTCCATTTTCATGAAAAATTTCTTAAACCAAGCCTTTGAAAAAGTGTAGGATTCTGACACCCTTATGCATTTACCTAATATTTTCTAGGTCTCTCTTTCCCAATGTGTCCATATAGGTGATTCCTATGATCAAGGGCTTTTAGGGATAATTGAGATTCTCAGAACCAGTTAAGGGTTTTAGAATTCAAAATGTCATAAAATGGATTGGTCAAGTGCCAATACTCTTCCAGGGTCTTTGTACAACACCAAAGACTCCTCCAAACTGCTTGGATTCAAATCCACATCTTAACTCCTGCATTCAAACACACTTCTTCATCTGTAAGCTCCTGGCCAGGTTTCACTAGACTCGCCTAGGGCTTGCTTGAAAAGTTAGAAACCTCTATATATAGGCATCCACAAATAATATTTACAATTTAAATAGTTTCCCCTAACATTTCCCAAAGTTCCATGATGATTCCACAGTAGGGTTTCATGTGGGAGCCATTTCTTTACTACTTAGTCCTAGATAGGCTAGAGACTGGCTAGTTCACAAAAAATCTTTACAAAACTAAAAAATGGAAAGAAAGAAACTTATAATATATTCCAAATGAAATAAAAAAAACTCCTAATTAAAATAATACCATACAAACAATCAAGATTAAATCCATTGAAAAATACTTTTATTGAAATCTTCTCAAACTATCAAGAAACACCACTAGTAAATTTGACCTCAAATTTTGACGAAACTTGGTCGAAATTTCGACAGTAATTGGTCAAATTTACGACCAAAACTTTCGTCGGTCTTTTTTTGTCAAATTTTTGACGTATTTATAATTCGTCGAAATTTTGACCAAAAGAAGGTCGAAATTTTGACTATAGCCCAGGCTTAAATTGCTGTCATTTTTTCAGTGCATTGGTCAAAATTTTGACCAACACTTCCACCAACGATTGGTCAAAATTTCGACCAATGCACTAAAAAAATTGAGGAGAATACCATACTTTTCACCAAACCAATGGTCGAAATTTTGACCATTGGATTGGTCGAAAGCATGGCATTCTCGTCATTTTGTTATTGTATTGGTCAAAATTTTGACCAATCGTTGGTGGAAATTGGTTCTAGAGTTGGTCGAAATTTTGACCAATAGTTAATTTAAAAAAAAAAAAAAATTTAAAAAAAAAAAAAAAAAAAAAATTAA
>MU224468.1:225206-246702 GCA_018584345.1 Thuja plicata
AAAAATAGATCATTATAATAAACCTACCTGTAAGCGCTTGATTTCCTCAGAATTGTCGCAAATACTCAACAAATTTTGCCTGATTGTTTCGTCCCTCTCATCCTTGAATTTTCCCAAAGGCTTGAACTAGATGTTGTCAAGTGGTACCATTAAAAACAAAACTTTAGCCGCTATGAAAGGTAGGGTGATATTAAAGTCAAAAATCTTGGCTTTTGCTACTTCTGCTAGGGCGGGCAGGGTTAAAATGTCGTTTAAGGCTATGATAAATAAAAATTTGGTGACTGCAAACTGAAGGCTTCATACGGAGGACTGCGATTGTATGATTGGGGACTAAACCCTACAGAAGGACATCAGCGTTTATTGCTGGATGTTTTGGGTTTAGTAATTGTGGGCGCTTCATCAGATTCATTGGATAAAATCTAGCGGAAGGTGCATGCGGGGTGAAATATTATAATAAGGATTTGGAACAGGAGCAAAGGCTGGTGCATCTACATGAAATGAAAATGATGGTGCCTTTGCATTTAGTCGATAAGGAGCCGTCGGATTTGAAGATTGAGCATCCATGTCTTCGCCCTTGGCTTGGCCATTTTTCTAGGGTTGTAACAAATAAAACAAAACAATAAAGAGTGTCCCTGTCTATTCTAACTCAAACTGAGCAAAATCTAGTTCAATAGAAATAGCATAAATCAAAGAAAATCGAGCAAAATGTAGCTCAATAGAAATAGCATAAATCAAAGAATCTAATAGGGAGATAGAATTCTTACGGTATGAAAATGTACAATATGATACTTTAAGGCTTACTAGACACAGACTCAAGCGTAACAAAAACTTCCCAATAAGTATTTCTCTGAAATGAAATAAAAGTTCAGTGAAATGAATGGACTACAACTATTTTTGTTTTTAGGTTTGCGTCTGGAAAACCTCCTAATTCAGTGACTGCGATGATCCATAGAGGAAAAACCATTTTCTTACGCCTCATTTAATACACAGGAGATAAGATTTACAAATATCGGGGTTCTGTATACGGCATTCCTGCTATCGCCAACAACTCCAACCTCCCACCTTGAATTCCCGTGACTGTAATTTTAGCAAGAGATGCAGGTCAAAGATGTGATGTTTATTGGTTTCAAGGCATGATACTGGCTTCCGGGGCATCGTACTGGTTTCATAGGCATGAGACTGGTTTCATAGGCGTGAGATAGGTTCCCCTTGTGTACAGACGCGAGCGACCTCGCAGGGGAAGCCTATCAGCTAATGAACTGATTAAGTTCTCAAATGAAGTTTCATTTTGTTTTTTTAAACTTTTAATCCTATTTTGGTCTCAATTTCGACCAACACACGTTGGTGGAAATTGAGACCAACACTATTACGTTGGTCAAAATTGAGACCAACAAGGGATTAAAAGTAAAAAAAAAAAAAATTTTCCTTTGTAATGCGACCAAGCTAAACATTTTTATGATATGGTCAAATTTTTTGGTCAAAATTTAAGGTGAAATGTACTAGTGCACAGAGTTACAGTGCAAAATAAACTAACTAAAAAAACTTGTAAATTTCTCCAACCTTGGGATTTGGGCTCCTTAGGGATTATATAACCCCTCCTTATAGGTGTAGGTGGTTGTGATACCAATAATTCCCTAAAACTACCATTTTGTCTCGATTAGGACAATGTTGTCATGCAACTTTGAAAAGTTGCAAATGTTGTCATGACAACATTTTGACAACTTTTACAATTTCAACTCTAACTAATTCAAATAACCTCCAATATTCATAAAATGAACGATTAACATCATAGAAGATATTTTAGGATCAAATAAACTCTTTCCTAGCCTAGTTAGGTCTTTTGGCCCAAATTCCAATGCCAAGCCTAAAAAGAGACTTAATACAAAATAACTAACATTAAACACAGACACCTCTAGACTGGGTTAGATCCAACCTAGATCTTCTAAAAATGCACTCTAGATTCTCCTAGATTCATAAAACTATACCTAACCTGGCTTGGGTCAATACAAGCCAAAATTAGATAGGACCTTGAGTTAAAGTCCTAGGTGCTCCTGCACCAGGGCTTTATCAATAGCAACAACCCTTTTAGGGTCAATTCTTACTCCATGTTTAGACATAATATGTCCTAGTATATTTCTCTCTATGACTCAAAAAGAAAATTTCTTTGCGTTGAAAGAGACCCCATACTCCAAAGCTCTAACAAAAATCTTCTCAAGATGATCACAATGTTTATCTTCCTTTGTTGAATAAGATGTTAAGTCATCTTGGTAAACAAATAAAAAGTTATTTATGAAATCTGTAAATGCCACATCCATGGCTCTCTAAAACGTTACCCTGGCATTTTTCAAGCCAAAAGACATTCTCATATAAACATAAGTACCCCATGGTGTGGTGAATGCAGTCTTAAATTATTTAGATTCCTTAACCATGACTTGGTTATATCCTGAGAACCCATCCATCTTAGACATTAATTCAAACACTGTAACTCTTTGTAGCATGACTTCCATATTTAAAAAACCATAATTATCTTTTAATGAATTGATGTTCAAATTTCTAAAATCTACACAAAGTATGATATCACCATTTTTATTTCTCACTGGTACCAAGATAGATACCCATGTGGAATGTATGATGGTTTTTATAATCCCAACATCTCTCATCCTTTTTAATTCTTCCTTCATTTTTGGTGCCAGAGTGGGATTGATAGGTCTCAATTTTTTTATGAAAGGCTTAGTGCCTTCCTTTAAAGGAATCTCATGTTGAAATAAATCTTCTCTATAGGCCTTCAAATGATCATAAGACCATGAAAAAACATGCCTATACTTTCAGAGAAGATCAACCAATAACTTACTCATTTTAGGAGACAATGTTTTACCAATATACACCTTCTTAGGGTCCTCAACTCTTCCTATGTTTATTTCTTCTAAATCTTCAAGTTTACTTACATTATTTGCACAAAAATACTTGTCTTTATTATCAAAAACTTTCTCAAGAAGAACTATCCCTTTTGGAACTCTATTTGTTTCAATTGAAGAACCTCCTTACCAAAAATGGTATCTTTATTGTTCAAGGTTTCCATACATCCACTGAAATCCATTTCCTTGTTTAAAAATTCTACTTCAAAATTTAAAAATTTGAGAATATCCAAGTCATCTTCAAAAACTTGCTAGTTTTAAACATTATCTAGTATTGAAGGTCTAGATTGAATCTCTATTTTGGAAATTCCTGCAAATGTGATAACCTCAGGTCTCAAAGCAATTTTTTCTGGCAAATCCACCATTTTATTCTGACCTCTATCCATCCAATCAATAAAAAATGCATCAAAGTTTTCCAAATCATCCCAGACAACATTTCTATACTACTTGAGCCTTTGATTTTTGAAACATATTTGGATTTAATCTATGATATTATCAATTCAGAGTCTCCAATCACTCTGAGACTTTTTATTCCATGTTTTGAGGCTAATCCAAATCCTATCAAGAAATTTGAGCATATTCTACAACATTATTTGTTCATGTAAACAACAATGTAAAATAAAACTTGAAGGTCTTACAACTAGGAGCTATTAATAAGATTCCTACAACAACTCTTTCCTTAGAACTTGTTCCATCAAAGTACATAGTTAATAAATCATAATAGTCCATAAAATTTTCTTTGTCATTAGATAAAATCATAGGTTTAACTCTTCCTTCAAACCCTACATCTTGTACTTGAAAATATCTAATATCAGTATCCACAAAATAATTCATATTAGTATCTTCATTTTCCTCAATCATGTGAGGAGTTCTATTTTCTCAGGACACCTTGACATTGTTACCAGAAATATTAAAAGTGTAAAAAGGTAGATCACATTGAATACTTCCTCCCATTGAAGCATTCCATTTTCTATATAACAATATTTTGGATACTAGGGAGGAATATCAACCACTAGGACGCTCATTGTCAGCACTATGTCAGGATAAGAAACCAACCTATAAGGAAAAGACTTGATAGTACCAATGATAGGAATTTCTCTTGAATCCATTTCCTGACACCTGCCATGAGGAGTATCAACTTGAATCCCATTGAAATCATTATCTTTGCAGGCATAACAGTGTTAGATGCTCCTCAGTCTATTATGCAATTTTTTAGCATCTTACCATTGATAACTAGAGTCAATAAAAAGGGATCCACAGCTCCTAAGGGAATATTTACATGATTTGTATTCAAATAAATCTGAGGGATATTTGAAATCATTTCCTCTAACTATTTCCCCTTACTTTTTGATTTATCTTGTATATTTTTCCCCTTTTCAATACCTTCAGGTTTATGAATTCTTGTGGAAGAAACACCATTTACCAATGTTAGGACTATCTCCTTATGCTCCTCAATCCTCATCATTTCAAAAAATGGAACCTTGACAATGATCTCTGATAACAAATAATTCATATCAACATCAGTATATTTTACATCAGAGAAATATTGTTTCTCAATACCAAGATTACCATCCTTAACTTAGATGGCTAGAGTTGGATCTTCTTTCTTTGATTTCTTATTGTCCATTTTAGTAGGGGAGAACTTGTTTCATTTTTTTTCTTTCACTTTATATACAATGTTTGAACCATTTTATTTTTTTACATTCCTAACCTTTAACTTACTTACATTCTCAGTAGATTTTCCTTTCCCAAGTGTTGATGTTTAGTATTTGCTTTGGTCTCTTTGAAGAGAAAAGTAACTAGTTTTATTTTTGCATCACCAACTATTCTATTTCTCAAATCATAATTACTTCTTTCTTTGGTAACCATATCAGTTGTAATCTACACTATTTACTCATCAAAAGGCCTTCTCAACACTGCAGAATCCTTACTATTCTAAGCATGACATCCTATATTATCAAATTCATCTTCTCCATCAGAAAAACTTGTTGATAATATGCTTCTACTCTCCTTCATGAGCTAGAGACATCATGATTCTCAATTTCATCATCAAAATCTTATTCAGGATATGGAGATTAATAAGTCATATCACAACCATTGTAACCATACACATTATCTCCCTCCTCTCCTTGTCCCTCACTTCCATATACATTTGAGGAAACACCACAATAATCAAGATTGTGTGGAGAGTGAAAAGATTCACACCAATAATCATTATTACACATGTTAACAAAATTTCTTTGCAGAGGATCGGGGCTCTTATTATTAGGCTTGTCTTTCCTTTGTGGGAGATTAGGTTTCACATCCTTCCATTGCATATCATAGGGAAAATTTTGCATCCTTGGCTGCTGACTATAACTATTAAAAGATGGTCTAGTATTGTTTGGAGCCCTATTATCTTTATTTTCTAATTCCTTTTGATTGATCCTAGTAAGCTTTCCATCTTCCCTTTTACCTATTTTCCTAATACTCTTCTATTTATTTCTATGTTAACAACTGTCTTATAAGATTCACTAATGCTTCTAGTATTTTTTCTCTAAGAAGATATCACATTTTAGAATCAAAATAATTTAAATAAGTAGCAAGACATACCTCATCATCAAGCCCCATTTTTCAAAAAAGCCTATGAATAGCCTTTTGGAATCTTGTATTGAAATAAAAAACTCCCTCATCTGAATTTTCCTTGAGATTGTTAAATTAATTCAACAAGAATCCTTTATTAGTCTTATCACGATATTTCTCCTTAAAGAAATCTTATAGTTCATCCATAGATCCCACTGAATCATGAGGTAATGCATTAAATCCATCCATAGCATCCTCAGCTAGAGATAGAACAAAAAGCTTCATAACTACATCCTCATGTATAATTTCATAATCATCCATTCTATGTGTAAACTTATTTAAATGTTTCTCACATGTGATGACATTATTGCCAGCAAATCTAGGAGGTTTAGCCCTAATTTAATTTGGAAATACATTAGGATAACTAGGGATACCAATAAAAGAAAATTGTCTATACCTTTCTGCATGAACTGGTCTTCTTTTGAATGGATCATCAGTCTTGGAAGTAGATTCTTTAGCATTTGACTTTGCATAAATCCCAACACCAACATAATAAGGTCTAGAAGTCTTCCTAACAAAATCAATCATTTCCTTCATCTCTAAAGACTCAACCTCAAGCTCTGCTCTCTCAAGCTCTTTGGCCATGATCTCTCTTTCCCTTCTAGCTTTCTCAAGACCAAAGTTTAATTTAGATATTTGATCTATTGGAAGTTTGTGACTCTCAGATTCATTTATTTCAACTCCTGTCATCTTGTTCTTTCCCTTATTTTTTAGGGATTTGAGTATCAATATTTCGGTGGGTGGCATGCTTCTTTTCATCCTTCTCAGGTTCTCCAACATGATTTGTTGCCTAATATTTCAATGATTGCCTTTTCAAATTTTCAGCTCAGATCTGATCTTGTCTTTTCTTATTGGCCCTCTCTTTTTTCTTTTGTTCTATAATGACAAACTTCCTTATGGAAAGTCTCTCCTCTTCATCAAGTTCTTCAAAAGAATATTCATAGTCTATGAGAGTGGTGTCAGATCCCTCTTCCTCTCTCTTGTCAGTAGAATTATAATCTCCATATGTATCCAATCCCAATTCCAGAGCCTCTTCATATTAAGATGTATTTCCTTCATGGATGTATTGGATTTAATCTTCTCTCCTAGTGTCCTCTTATCTTCTTGGAGATGGATTATATTTGTTCTTGTTTTCTCTCGGAGGCTGACTAGTCCTAGAGGTAGTTGGAAGTCCACCTTCCAATTGAACTTTAGGATTTTATTTCACTCTGGATCTAGTATTCATATTGAGAAAAAGTGTATAAAATAATAAGTATTACTCAGTACTCCTACAATTATTTATTTGATTCCACACCCAAAATAAATTGGGAAAATACAACACTAACTTATATAAATATTACAATGAGGAAATTCTCAAGAACAAGGATTACACTTAAGGGCTAAACAAGATTAACTCTATTCTTTTAAAGGTTAAATTTTTATAGTAGAGTCACCATTTTGTTGGTTTTTTAAAATTTTTATGCTTTGAAAGCTACCAATATACCTTAGAATGATTTTGAAGAATGGTTAGTTCCAAATATAGGATTATCATAAGGTAACTTGACCAACTATAGGGACAAGACTTCCCTTTGCACTTTTGGCTCTAGAAAAAAAAGGTGAGTACACCTAATCCAGATAGATAATCAAATCTTTACACCTCCTTAAAACTCTATATTTTAAACAATAGATAATGGTAAGAAAGTATCAAATGGTAAACACTCATTCATTTACCTTCACTACCATGCAGGACAATAACCACAACCACAAAAATTAAAAGGAAACTGCTATGGTTTTGATATTTTTAATAGGGAATACTATAGCCAAACCTATCATATATTTATCAATGTAGAAGTTACTAATTACTGATCAACGCTTATTCATTGGGCAATGTCTCTAATTTAGATACAAAATGAAGAAACCAACTACTGCCAAAGAATCAAATCCATGAATACAAATAACTCTAAACAAAAACTTCTTAGAAGATCCTTGTGCAAACTAGATGAAATTATGTCTTATCCCAAGCAAGATTTAATTTGATCCTTGATCAAAACTAAGGAGTAACAATATATACACAGATAAATTTTATGCAATGAAGCAGAAGATCCAAAACTCAAGAGATAAACACATATGGGAGACTTGAATCTGAAATATTGTATTAAGTATGAATAATCTAGTTTCTATTTTAAACTATTTCAAAACATATGCCACTTCAATAAATGCAAAATATTTATAACCTTCTATTCTATATTAACACTCTCTAGATATACATATGCTATGCTCTCACTGAACAATATACACCTAAATGCTTTATGTTACTTTCCCTCACATAGCATCCAAAACCTGTACATACATGACCTAGAAGATCAAATTCAAATTTTAAACTATTTCAAAACATATGCCACTTCAACAAATGCAAAAGATCTGTAACCTTCTATTCTACATTAAGACTCTCTAGATATACATATGCTATGCTCTCACTAAACAATATACACCTAAATGATTTATGTTACTTTCCCTCACATAGCATCCAAAACCTGTACATATATGACCTAGAAGATCAAATTCATCAATTAATTACTCTACAACAAATGACATAGTCCACCTCTTTGAAACCTTGATGAAAATAATTTAAAATTTTGAAAATCCACTCCAACGGCTACACCTGGCACATAAAATATCATCGGTGGCCCAGATTTGAACTTTATACCGACTTTAAAACACAATCATAGATATCTTTTAAGTTACCCATGAGCACATGATCAGATCTAGACACACGTCGCTTTGTCACGATTTTGCTATGGATATCCTTCGATCACTTTTTGATTAAGGCTTAATTCCCACTGCACGATTGAAAAGATATGACCGTAGATTAACTTTAGCTTAAACTCCAAGTAGGACACGTGGAAGAAAGTCACAATTCCTCAATCAGTAACCATCGATCAACTTTCCTCCCAGGAAATGCTATGATCGTCAGATGGGAATTGAACTAACCATGCATTAACCCTGGGAACTTTCCACATGGCATCTAGGCATGAAGGTGAAAACAATAATATTCGTTCATCTTTTCTTAGTGGTAAATAATTATCTACTAGATTTGAATAGATATAACCATACAAAAACCACCCTAGTAACCTGACATCTTTGGTCGCACTTACCTCCACATGGCACAAGGGTGTGATCCCGTGATTGATAAATAGACTGCATCTTTGGCATAGCGAAAACATGCAAACCACAAGATCAACTCAGATTTGTATGTCCTTTAACCCTTTTGTAATCCCAACCACTTTCCACATGGTACTTAGATGTAAACTCAGAAATGTTATCTGTTGATCATCTTACATTCAAGGCATAACACCAACTGCTAGATTAAAATAGATCAGATGGTCAAGATCATCGTTGCTATTTGTTGAAGGATAGACACTTGGCATCATGTCATGATGCCTTGATGAATAAAGGGAATGCATCTTCCATTCAAGGTATTACACTTTTCATTGATCTAAATTTAATCTGATGGTTCACGATCCTACTGCTAACTTGTAAGAATGTTGACCTCATGATCTCAGAAAAGATAGGTGTCGCCTAGTCGCGATGCCTAGAAGCATAATGTCTTCATCTTGTGATTAATGAAACACACCCATCATTGGATGAAAAGGTACATGCAAGGAAATTTAGCAAAGAATAAAAATAATTTCATGAACCTTAGGACTTAGGAAAAATTAAAGTGGTCCCGCTATGAAATAGGACTTAGGAGATGGTAAAGTGATGGCCTTGCCGATGATGTCCTTGAAGACATGGGTTAAAAGGACTTAAGTGATCCCAAAGGTAACTCAAAATTATAATAGGAATTACATGTTGGAATAATGGAAGGGTGTGTATTGAGAGGGGAGGGGTGAATCAATACCCTTAAAAACTTTTACACTTTAAGCCTTAGTAATCAATGCTTGCATAACCGACCATTGTAACTTTTCTACTTCATGCATGTAATATTATAACATAAATGAAAGTGCATGTAGACAAACATAGAAACATTCATGAAACTCATTTACACATGACAAAAGAATTGATAACATAGAAAAACCCTTTTAGAAGGTAAAAAATGTGGTGGGGATGAAACCCACAAAGCTTCACTATCTGCAAAATGGAAGGTGTCGGTTAAGGCTACAAGTTATAATCACTTCTGATGATCTTACCCTATTAGGAGTAACATGTTAGACTTTTTAAGTCTACTCGGTTAAGAGATTTCAGCAACATAATGTATATGTGCACTCAGTTAAGAGATTTACAATAAGACTGTTAAGTCCACCTTCTTGAAGGATTTTTTCTATTTTCTACAATTGTTAGAGAGTAGAAAAAAATTTAGATGACCTGATAGCTTGCAATATTCAATTGTTGATTACAGATCCATTAAGCTCACAAAATTATATATCACCTATTGTGATGAATAATACCTCTATTCTTCTCGGTAGCCTTGAATGTAGTTCTTCATAACTAAATTCTCCTTTATCTATTCTTCTACATGAAAACCTTTGGCTGATCCATAGATGTCCTTGTGTGGCTACAATCATCATTTTCTTCATTGATTATACATCTATATATACAATGTTTTGACCTAAATAGGTTTCATTCTTTTCTTGAATAACTCCAAGATCAAAGGTTTACAACTTGACCTTGATCTCCTAGTTTGCATGAATACAATCAGTTAACTAATTGCATCCACATATTATGCTATTCTTGATCCACAAAAAATAGCTGTCTAGCTACGCATAAAGTTTTTTTTACGATTAAAGTGCTCTAGTTGACATGTAGTTTGAGATCCATTTTTCTCGGGAATAAAACTGTCTCTCAGTAGACTGTAATCGACGATGTCTCTATAAACTATGCTCAGTGTTCAAAATATTTTGGTGATAATTGTACTTAACCATTTAGGCGAACACTGTGTTTGACCATTTTGGTGACTACTGTGTTTGACCATTTCGGTGACCAGTGTGTTTGGTGAAAGTTGTCACTCAGTGATCATGTGACTGACAGTCCAAAACTGTTTGCTTATTATAGTAATGATAACTTCTGATCCTTTAAGGATTATCATTATGAACTTAGGGTTTTAGGGTTGAAGAACCTTTTTTACCAAGACAAACAAAGGGTTTAAGAACCAGAGACATAAAACACTGCAAAAATGGAAGTTAAAGCTTGGAACCATGGAAATTTTTGACAAAACTAACACCCCCTTTGTGTGAACACCTCCCTTCGTATGAAGGATTTGAAAAGGAAAATTTTCCAACGACCGATTTTTCTTCATGCCCAAAAGTGGGATACACTATTGTGAGATTACCTAGTTGTGAGGTATATCGTAACTGATCTAATTATAATCCTAATATTGTACTAGTCACTCCTAATAGGGTGAACCCTCCAAAAGGGTATTTGTAGCTCCTAATAGGGAAAATCATTTACTACAGTAGTGGGCTTGTGGGTGTCATCTGCACTATGGTTTTCTTCCTCTTACAAGGATTTCTATGTGAAAAAATGGTTTGTTATGTGTGTTGCTTATGTGGATTCTTGATGTTATTTACTTCTATTTGATATCATCAGTTGTGTGTTTCATTATTTGGAAGTTTTTGATTAACTTTGTCAGATCGGTGGTAAAATTATTAAGTACTTGGTTATACTATTTCAGCCTCCTCTCAGTTCTTCTGAATACTAACAATTGGTATCAGAGCTTTGGTCCTGCTAATAGTAAGCTTAACCACATGAGTAAAAGATCCCTAAAATCCAACATGGAGAGATACATGTATGAGAAGTAGCTTGAGGATGCAAACAGACTAATCAATGAGTTGAAGGATAAGATGAGGAACACCCTTGCAAAAATTAGAGAACTTACTGAGAAATTGATTGAAACCCAAAATTACATTGAAGAACTATCTAAAAGTAGTATGTCTGAAGAATCTGAGGAAGAAATTTTTGATATGATGGATAAAAAATATGGACATAAAGAAGAAGTGGAAAATATGAAAAGAGAGATTGAAATTAAATCTATAAGAATGTGTGAAGAGCTTGAAGGAAGAAGAGTTGCTGAGGATGCTAAGAAAACTGTTGAAAATGTCCTAAAGTATAAAGATAAACTCCTAACACAAAATTTGGAGCAACTATTTAGATCAGAGCAAGAGGTTGTTGTATTGCATGAACACTTACATGACTGAAATGAAGAAAAGGATGATATTGTAAGAAATAATGAGAAGATGAAATAATAGCTTAAAGATGCAAGTGATCTACTAGATAAATTTAATAAGAGTTCTACAAAACTTGAAGAACAAATTAGAAGTCAGAGTTGGAATGGAGAGAAACAAGGTCTAGTTTTTTCAAACTTTAGAGTTGGTGAATCATCTCACACTAAGTAAATCAATGTAGGAGACAAATAAAAACCTAAGGTGAACAATAACATTGGTAAGATAAGGTATAGACAAGTATGTTTTAATTGTCATAAGGAAGGTCATACTACTAATGTATGTTGGTTTAAACCTATTAGTCCCAATATTAGACCTAGAGGTCCTATTGCTAGATTAGGAAATTCCTATGGTATAAATGATATATACAATGCTAGATCTAATGTATTCCATGGAGTTTCTTATTATTGCAACAAATTTGGACATAGAGATGATAAGTGCAGGATCAAAATCAACAACTAGTGGTCATATGATTACAACAGTAAGAGAGCTATGAATCAAGGTATCTGATCAAATGTTACATATTATATTTATCACAACTTTGGACATGTGGCTATGAATTGCAGATTAAGGACAACTAGAGGAAATGTTGGTTCTTGGAGACAAACAAGTATGACTTGTTACATTTGTAAAAAATTTGGTCATCTTGCTAGAATTTGCAGAGAAAAGAATAATACGATAGATCAATTGGTGATCAAGGTTGAAAATGATAAAGGGAAATAGATTGCAAATGTTGAAGTAGAAATGAAAGAGATGAAAATTACATGGGTGAATAAAGGTGAATTGAAATATTCTGAGTTGATTGAGAACTCCACAACTTCAGGAAACGTGGAGACTCCATCGGTGAACTAACTCTAGTATTCACTTAGGGGGAGAACAAAATGAAAAATCCTAAACAACCCCTATAAATAAATGAGCTTTAAGATTTATATGCATAATAAGATGCCTACTTGCAATTTGAATGATGGTTACTAAATATAAAGTGCTATATTTTCTTTTGTGTCTACATATAATAGTTTTTGTGGGTTAACCGTTGTGACCGGTGTAGTACACTATTTGAAAATTGTGTATAACATTTACATTCTCAATGAAATAAAGGTGGAAAAGTAATATCATATGTTACTTTGAATTATAATGAGTTTTACAAGAGACCTTATTCACATTTCAAAGTGATTAGGAGTGTTGTGTGTCTGTGTATTGTGAATTCGAGTAGTGAATTGTTTTAGTTATTGAAGAACGCTAATCGATGAAGTTGAAGGCTATTACTTGTGTGGTGAATAATTTGCAAAAGTGTTATCGCAGAGAGTTGATTTTTTTCCATTATGGATACCCCTGTATTGGTCAACATTATTGACAAGCCAAGACTCGTATTCAAGTTACATCCTTTTAAGGCAAATCAGAACAATCCAAAGGGTTCTCTATCCTTGACACCCTATGTTGTATTTCTGACAGAAGATATTTGATCATTCATCCACTATAAGATGGAAGATGTTGGAGCTTATGATATCTACGACGAGTTCACTAAGTTGTGTAATGATCAAGGTTTAAAGAATGAGCATATACATCTGATGCACAAAGGTTTTACATATGCGGCAGAGATTGTTAATGATTTTCATCCAGATTGGATAAGATATATATTAAGAAGATTCCATGATCAATTAATATGGTTGGACAAGCCACACAAGATTACAAAGGAGATAATCAATAGGGTTACTAGGTTCAGCACGACCGGTGAACCACCAACTCTTCAAACAATAGTTGCTAATTTTGTTACTCATTTGATCAAATCCAAATGAAATCATTGAGCTATGACTATTAAATAAATTGAAGATGATGAAGTGAAGTTCACTAAAATTGTGGAAGGGTATAGAGTATACCGGTCTAGTTGGTTGAACAGTGTACTTGGTGGAGAAAATCATGTTTCTTACATAAAGGTGAAGGAATATGCCAAATATGACCTATGTGAGATGTTGAGAATCCAATTCTTCATGCAAATGGAAAGGATCAAGAAAGATAAGAAACAATCATTCAAATATGGATCACCCCTGTTATGCATATTATTTTACTTGCAGGATCAATTTCTTGGAATAGGTCAAATCACATGGTCAAGGGACAAACTGGTAGTAATGTAGATTAATCAATATATTAGGACATTAGGAAACAATTTTAATATTTTTATGTGGGGATATTTTAAAGAGTTTCTAGAGAAAATTCACATGAGAGAGAGAGAGAGAGAGAGAGAGAGAGAGAGAGAGAATACTAACAAATATTATTGAAAAGTATAAAAATGATATTTTTTTTTTGGTAAATACATATACTTATATGTTACAAGCAATGCAACCTAGGACATTTTGGTTACCACCTATGGGATATGATGTAGATGGTGATTTGGTCACTCTACATGCTGATGTACTATTTTTTAAAACCAATTGATACTTCAACACCTAGGTTTGGAAATTTTGAGGAGTCATCTTTGAAGATTCACAGTGAATTGAAGGAACTGGTAATCCAAAGGAAAATAAGGAAACAATTTGATAACTTAGCCAAAATGAGAGGTATTAATCAAGAAATAATGAATAAAATTAGAAAGAAATTGGAGAGTGAGGAAGCAGGCACATCTTCTACTGAATTCAAGAAAGATAAAGATGAAGTTGAAGAAATTACACCACAGAGAGTCACTAGGAGTTCAGTACTTAAAAAAAATCAATCTACTACTTCTCCTATTAAGACTAAGATGAAAAAGAATTCACCTGTGACTATTCATAAAACTTATAAAAGGAAGAAAGAGAAAAATAGATCTAGCTATAGAGAGTCAAAAGGGAAGAAAGTGTGCAAGGATAAACCTAAGGCAGAAGAAGTTGAAACTGAGTATGATAAGGAAAAAAAAGAGCTAAGAGATAGTGGGAAGAAGTCCATAGTATTAGGGAATCCTACTGAGAAATCTATCAAGACTAATGAAACTAATACTGTTGATATCATAATCCAAGGTGTTAAGGGATATGGAAGGATGACTGATGTGATGAAATAGTTTGATAAGTGTAATCACCTGAAAATGGTCTGATAAACTCAGAAGCCCTAATCTACAATTAATTCTTCCTAACCAAGACTACCAATATCAAGCTAATCAAAATTATATAATTAAACTACATCAGTTTAAGTATATAATTCATCAAAAAACAATAATCCAAGATCACTCATCAAGAAGCATCCATCAAAAACCATTAATTCTTCAATTACCCTTGAATGAATTAAATCAAATCAAAAAAATTAAATACATGGCTAAAGAAATCAATTAAAAGGAATTAATTAAATCAAATAATTAATATTCGTTCAACATGCCTCAAGGATAAAGCTTCTAACCAATAGGAGGTAATCACTTGGATCAAGCAAGCTTCCATCTCAACCGTCCCTCATGGATGCATCTCAACCAATGGAGTCAAAATTCAAATTTTCCATTTCCCTCCAAGAATTCTCTATAAAAATAAGTCATTCTAAGCTCATTTGATATAGGAGAATAAGAATTGAAGCATAGATATAATGTCAATTTCATTCTAGCTAATCTAGTTCATCATTTTTAGCATGCTAATCTAGTTCATTTGTATAATTTGATCAAAATTGTGCATAATTGAACATGTTCTTGAGAATTTTAGGCATTTTTACAATAAATCTTCCATTTCATGATTGTCATTCTATGATCTAACATGCCTAATCTAAGAACAATTTACAATTTAGAGTAGAATCTTCATGACTAGGAAGCAATAATTCAATTTCTCAAGGTTTTCCATGGTTTTCATTGATTTGATCTTACTAACCTTGGATATAATGAGTTATTGAGTGTTTGTGTGCAGTATACTTGTAGATACATAATAACACATCACATTTTGGCACCCACTATGGGGCAGATTGCTTAATTTTCATGAAATTCTGCTCTTTGTTCTTAACATTTTGACAATTTGTAGACAGTTTATCATTTTGGGTCAAAGTGCTATCATTTGTGGGAGTGATCTATTGTCCGCGGGAAATATTTCATCATCTTCAATGATTTTGATATCATCTGTTGCTTCAATGACATCATTTCTGGAAGGTAAAAATTTGGCTTTACTGCGTCTTTGGTAAATCCTTTATCGTTTCTTTCATACTTTATCGTATTTGATAAAAGGATTATCATTTTGGGTAAAGGTTATCATTTGGGGTCAAAGAGTTATCATTTTTGGGTTTTATCATTTTGGGTCTCTGTATTATTGTCTGGATTCCAGAGAGAAAAAATATTGAGTTCTTTCATCGATAAATTTGATTTCTAACATGCTAACTTGGTTGTTTTCCAGATTTTGATCATATTTTTAGCAGCCTAACATGTTTTGAGGGTCATTTGTCAAATATTTCCATGGAGAGAAACTACTAACAATTTTGTTGTAGGTTTCCAATTGCAAAAGCTAAACACTTTGACACTTGACACAATGTTTGTGCATTTCCTAATTTGGATAGAGGATTATGCTCTTTTCCCTTTGAAAAAATTAGAAACTCAAACCCCAAATTATGCCTTGTACCAAAATTGAAGGAAATGAACATTTTTTTTTCATATATGAAATGTGTTTTGTCAATTAATTTAGGCATCTTAACATCAAATTTAGGGTTAATTTTTTGTTTTATTAGAGGATTATGCTCTTTTCCCTTTGGGAAAATCAGAAACTCAAATGTGAAATTGAAGATTATTTTTTGATTTGAGGAAATGAACTTTGTTTGAAGTGTTTGATAGGAGAAAACATTATCAAGTAGGAGAGTATTCTCTTTTCCCTTTGGGAAAATAAAAAATCTAGATCTCTTTTCAATGCCAATCCTCTTTACTTTCTTTATCCTTTAGTTGGGCCTGTCAGTGAGGAATCAATCTCCCGGGATGACCCACATGAGAACAAGGTGTGAGACACACCACTCTAAATCACGTTAAACAAATTTAATCTTTTAGGTTAAAACCTGGGGATTCAGATGTCATTTGAAATTATACTTGGCTCACGTCTAACTTAAGTGCGGCCTAACGGTCTTAATCATGTTTACGTGACAACTTTTGTCAAGATGCTCTATGGGGCTATACACCTAAATTGTTCTTGAACGGACATAGAGGATACAACCGAATGGAGAACCTTACTAGACACTTTAAGATTAGAAGCTACCCGGATCACCCCCAAAAGGTGATAATCCTTGTGCAAGGAAAAAAGTAATTGCCCCAAGATACTCATCATATCGTGCCCCCATTTGCATTTAGAGTCGGATAATATGGTATCATGACTGGAGCCTTTTCATGCTTGGTGATAGCCATATTATTATTAGAATTTGGGTGTGTACCTAAGTTTACAAGCAAGGATTTTCATGCTATGCAAATTTTGTAGGAATAGTGCATGTTTGTACCCTCATAATCACTAAATTTTCAAAAATAAACAATCCTTATCAAAACCATGACAAAAAATTTCTTTGTGTGTGTGTCACTAAAATTTTCAAATCTCAAAACACCTTTCAAGCATTCCAAAAATGGGGGACTCTATTCAAAACGGTGGTTGGTTCCTTTGCACAAAAGTTCTCAAGAAATTACTCCAAAATTTTCTCAAAATCATTGGTCCTAAATCATTGTCTTCAAGTTCTTGTTGTCTTGTTTGTCAAAAATGAAGGTCATTTTGTGCTATTCATCTCAAAACTCACTTCAAAAGTGAAATTTCTAAAGATATCTATTTCTAGTTCTAACATCAAAAGTGCTCAAATCAAACCTTGGTTCCTAGAAATTCAAACTATTTACTATTGGTTTCAATCAACTAACACTACTTTGAAATCGTTCATATCAACCCTCCTTGTGTTTAAAGATCACTATCAAGGTCAATCTAACCTTCATCACAATCTCAAACATTATCAAAATTACATCAACAAATTTTCATCAACTTTGACCAATTGTAAAGCTAGTCTATCAAACATTGAAACTATAAGTGATAGGTTGCTATTCTTTGCTAATCAAGTATCATTTAATCCTAGATGGTGTGGACAAGAAGTGGACGTATTCAACACATAGATAATTCAAACTATTCTCGGATACACATTATACCCTAAACACAACAAGAACAAGAGTACGATCCTTTTTTGGCTCCTAGAACTAGTGATTCTGAAATGAAAACCAACAACAGCAACATGGACGGAATAAAAAATGAATGGGCTAATCAAACCAATAATGATGAATAAATAACGGAGGAGTATATCCAAAAATTCCAACAAGATGCAAGATTCCAAAAGATCATGGACAAAATCCTAATGGCGGATAAATAAAAATAATTCATGCATCTAGCTTCAACAGGGATAAAAATACCTTAAGATTTTGATGTGGAACAACTCAAAACACAAGAAGGGAAAATCCTATGACTCTCCTTGTGAAACAATTCAAATCTTTACAAACTCAACTTCTTGACATGAAGAAATAAATATCGTACCCAAGAAATACTCTATGAGTGCCTTTTGTCCTATGTCATTTGATCAAAGTTTACACATGCCAACATTTTCACCAAATATGAACACACCCAAATATGAAAAATATACAGGAAGCATAGACCCTCAATATCATGTATGAGATTTCTATATCCTAAGCATGGAGTTCATTCATGAACAAACATATCTCATGAGATTATTCCCTTGCAGTTTGAGTGGACAAGCAGCATAATGGCTTTCTAAATTACCACATGGGATAAAAACCTTTGAAGAACTTGTGGAACGGTTCATGCAACACTATTCATACAAAATTCAAAATCCTATTACTATTATTTACTTGTGCAACACCAAACAATGAGTTGGTGAACCTTTTATATCTTTTCTACAAAGGTGGAGAAGATTTTTTGCACGATATCCTTGATTAATTCCAGAAACAGAAAAGATGGATATTTTTGTGAACAACTTGGTCACAAAATTAAATCATTATATCCAACTACAATGCATTCCAACATTTGACAAAATGATTGAGATGGAAATAAAAATCGAAGATACCTTGGTAAGGAAAGGTGAACTTAAAATCTACAAAGAAACTAAAGGGTCTTTCAATCCAAACTACAATGGCAGCAAAGATAAATCAAATATGTGGAACAAGAATTAGAATGTTGTCAATGATGGAGTAGTAAATTCTCATAACATAAAATTGCAACAACCAACATTCAATTTATCTACTACTACTCCTCCTAAGAATCCCACTGTTGCATCTAATGTGCGGGTTAATCAAAACAACAATCATCAAAAGCCACCTTTTACATATACTCCTAAATGGATATTTACACCTCTTGGCGAGTCTTTGGAATCAACATTATGAAATATTGTCTCTCACAAGGTGGTCATATTACCAGAATAAAGACCATATGAACCACTAGTTAAGCCTAAATGGTGGAATGATGCACACTATTGCGAGTACCATCGAAACAAAGGGCATAGAAAAAATGAGTGCATGAAACTAAAAAAATTGTTACAAGACTTGATTGACAATGAGGTCATTATAGTGGATGGTCACAAGACAAATGAAGATCATACAGATTTCCAATCACCTTTACCTAACTATGAGAAAGGAGAATCATCTAATACAAAAGGTAATCAGGTGAACTATACATATTGTCATGACAAAACTATCAACATGCTAGAATATGTCGATCAAAGGGTCAATGTGATCATTATCAAGGAAAAGAAAAAGGCCGAAGCTTCTAATGCAGTAACACAAGGACAAGCTAAAGTAGTCCTAAAAGGAGATTCTTCAAAACTTCCTATATCATCAAAACCCACAACAACCAAGAAAAATCCATCATCTCTCATCTAATTATAGCTTGGTTGATCAATTGCAAAGAACTCCCACACAAATCTCAATCCTTGAATTGCTCAAACTCTCTCCATCACATAAAGAGATTTTGGTAAAAGCCTTGGTTGAAACAAATGTTCCTGACAATTTGGACATAGATAAATTTCAAATCATGGTGGGACACTTGACTACACCTCATTATTTATCCTTTTCTGAAGAGGATGAAAATGCCTTAAGTCACCCTCATAACATGCCACTACACATAGAAGTACTCATTCAAAAACATCAAGTAAGATGAGTCTTGATAGAGGGAGGAGCGGGTCTCAACATTTGCACTCTAGGTTTGATCAAGGAATTGGGGTTCTCAAATGAACATATTGATCCTAACAAGAGATTAACTATAAAAGCATATGATGATGAAGAAAGATCATCCAAAGGGCTAGTTATGTTGCTAATCAAAGGGGGTCCTATAGAAAGAAATGTGGTGTTCTAGGTACTTGATCTTAAACTATCTTACAATTTCTTTTGGGAAGACCTTGGATACACGAAACGCAAGCTATCCCCTCTACTTTTTATCAATGCTTGAAATTCCCATACAATGGAGAAGAGATCACCATTCTAGCTGACACAAGATACTTTCAATCTTGTAACAATATACGTCAATCAAATGAATGGATGGTTCCATATAATAGAGAAGCTTCTCAAGAATGAATCCTAGAAAGTTCAATCTCCACATTGCTGCAAGAATTTGAAAAGAAACTAAAATTACATGATAATAGAATGGGAGAATACAAGATTGATCAATTACTCTCTGTGACAACATTACCCTTATCTCCAAGATCACAATGAAGACCATCATCTTCTACAGTGTCAGTAATGCCTAAAGTGCAAACAAAGTTCACTGGAACCTTTGTAAAAGGCAAATCAGTGGAAGAAGAAAAAGAGGATGCTGAGGTGTTAAGTTGGTTATACAAAGATAAAGACAATTCTCATCATGATGTAAAGCATATTCAAATTAACCTTCAAAAATATGGACACGGTCTATGTATCATGCAAAAAATGGGATATCAAGGACAATAACCTCTAGGAAACAATAGAGAGGGTCTGGTTGAACCAATCTTGACACAATTCAGAGATCCTAATTACAAAGAAAGAATTGGATATTCTTAAGAACCACACATACCTCTCATTCGGGATGGGCTAATCTTTGATGAAGAAATGGAGGAATCAGAAGAAGAAGTAGAATTCACACAATAGTCATATGAGAGGTTATTGCATATTCATGATGACAATCCCCATTATCAAGGTGAAATATTGATGAAGGGTGCTCCCCTTAATGCCACAAACACATAACAGAAATAGAGAAACAACAACAATTTGCAAGAACAGAAAATGGGCTTCTTATTATCTCCACAAATGTGGAATTACAAACTTTCAGAATTACAATATGCAAAGCCACATGGGCATTTCACTTACAATATTCTGTAGGACAAAGCCTCGAATTATTACTCCGATCCACCCAGAACTGTCCCCGAACTGCCTAAGACAACACTACGAGCCTTCTTTATATAGGCAATTTCCACCGCCCGAGAAGGTTCTATAAATTTAGCCCTTAGGGCCGACCAAACTTAGAATTATTTTATTTTTCATTTTAATACATCAAAGTCGGCTCAAAATAACTTTTGAAACCCGAAAATTTTAAAGGAAAAATTATTTTCTGCTATTTTAGGTGGCCCAACTTCCGGAGACCATAAGTCATCACCAGTTGACCCGATTGACTATTATAACCCCATTTTGGAAACGCCACAAAGTGCTCTACAATGACTTGATATTAAAGCATCATCAAGCCCAAGTTTTGACCTCATCCGAGGCCTCTAAAGCCTTCAAAACTGAGCTCAAAGTTTCTGTACCCTGTTTTCAATACCGAAAATTTTCAATATCTTCAAAACTAGACCTGATCT
>MU224468.1:260462-293707 GCA_018584345.1 Thuja plicata
AAACTAATCTAAATGATAACAATGCATGGCTAAATCTATGAAAGGAAATACAAATGCAAATCTAATCTATGAAAATAAATATGAATCTAATCTATATGAGAAGCCATGAATGCAAGAAGAAGACAAGGAGAGAGAAGTTGCAATATCGAAGCCAAATGCTCAAATTCTCCTCCAAAATTGCTCTCCAAACCTGCAGCATAACAATACTATGAAAACCTAATATGAAAATGAGAATGAGAGATCTCCTTTTGAAGAAAAGTGAATGATTGAGATTAAGAGGCAAAAATCAAAGGCCATGATTAAGAGGCAAAAATCCCACCACTTAGAAAGATGTGTTGAAAAAAGGATTTTTATTTAATTTTTATTTAATTCATTTCCTTTTTCAACAAATAAAGTGCTTTAAGTGGGGATTTTTATTTATTTAATTAAAAGAGGGGTTTTCTTTATAATTAAATAAATTAGAAGAACTTTATTTAATTAAATGGGAGGAATTGAATTTAATTAAATAAGAAATTTTTTATTTAATTAAAAGGAAGAAATTTAATTTAATTAAATAAGATAAATTTTATTCAATTAAAAGGGAGATTAAATACTTTAATTAAATAAGATAAATTTTATTTAATTAAAAGAAAAATTAAATCTTTTAATTAGATAAAAATGATCAAACCTTAGGAAATATTGAAATAATTGAATTAATTACAATTCGATCAAGGAAATTGATTTGAATTGAAAATGTTTCAAAGTATTGATTCAGAAATTTGATAAATTGAGAAAATGATAAATGGGGCCCAAAGTCTAGGCGACCATTTTAGGGTGCATACAAATACAACATCAATCAAACAAAGGTGTTTCTCAACACCACCCCAACTGAACAACCAAACAAAAGGTATTTCTCAATACCACTAATCAAGTCATATCTCATATCAACAAAAAACTTAGTGTTTCCTAAACACTCATCTTGTTATCAACATGATCATATTGAATCTATCAATCAATAGCAAAAGTACAAAATGATTAGTCATGTCCTATGCTTGCATGAATTTTGACTTCTAAGTAACTCTATGATATATTCGTCCTAGAGAAACAATGAAGGAGTTAGGATAATTTTCTTTGAATGACTGTTTGTTCATTATCAGATTTTTTCTTATCATACTTCTCTTGAATGTTTCCATGATACTCAATTGAGCTAGAAACATGAGGATAGGGGGCATGATATTTTCTTTGACTTCTGCTTGTGATTGACACTGGTTTTTGACAAGGTCTATGATGACAAAATTAAAGCTACATGAAAGGCTCTAATTCTGAGACCAAAGAAAACACCTATGTTAAATTGGAATGCTATCTTTATCAATTGTTGATTATCATATTTTTGGAAATGTTCCATGAGTCTTTGTACTAGAACATTGAAGAAAGCATATAGTATTTTCTTGTGTTTTTTAATGTGTTTGTTAAACACAATTGATACTCAAGACATCATTATCTGCTATATCTTGATGCTTGTGTCAAAATGCAATATCAAAATTAAAGCTCAAATTAGTATTCATATCATCAGAGTAAATTAATTATTCATGATGGTTGTACTAAAATCAAACATTTTACATAAGTCATATTCATAATATCATAGTCACTTAAGCACTAGTGGTGATTGTATGTACTTATATAGGAGAAAAGTGATATTCATACTAACATGATTACTTGCATATCAATGTTGGTTGTGTCAAAAATGGGGTACGCAAAAAGCTCAATGATGAAACAAAAGCATAAAATGAATGACATGAAAATGGAAGCTGCATTTGCATTTTAGAATTTCATTTCATTCTAGGAGTTGCATATCTTTTATATCAAGTGATGCTAAGAAAGGCTATCATAACACACATTCAAAAGAGGAAAAAGAAAACTTAAAACATTCACATATATAATTTATCTTATGATTGAGTATTTTAAATCACTGAAATAAAAATCATCATTTTGCATCTCCATTGTCTAAACATTAAACTTCATACATACGCATCCATGGCATTAATATAGCATCATATCTATGCATAAAAAAAATTAAAAAAAATGCATTCATACATTTGCATCCAAAGCATACTTCCATAAAAGAGCATACTCATAGCATAATCATAATCATCTCATAAAGCATAAAATTTCAGTGACAAAAGATACAATGAGATCAAAACTATTCTTCATCTATTGCACCTTTTTTTCTCCAACTTCGTCCTACAGAGTCCGATTTTGACCAAACAAAAAGCAATATCTTCGTGGTTCTGACCACTATCTTTTCTATTGGAATCAAAATCTTCATTCCAAGCTTATCATTCTTATCTAGATGTTTTTATCTAGATCAACCCACTTTCATGTCCATTTTGATTCCAAGGGGCATTATCAATCACATCTAGTCAAGCGATCGTACTACCACATTTTTTCAACAACTGGGGTATTTTCAGAAATCTAACCTGACTTTGCAATTGATCAAACAAATCAAATTTTAAATAGCTGGAGAATCTTCATAAGGTATCAAATCAGTCTCAACATTATCAAATTTGGAATGAGTGATTTCATCGATTCATATCAAACTACTCGCTCTTATCAAATTCAAGTTCTAAACATCAATAGAGATATCAATTTCACTGTATCACGTCAAATTGATAGTATCTGCAGCTAAATCAATTGAAATTTCAAACAATGATCAGTTTCAATGCATCACATCAAATTGATCATTTGTTCAAATCTTTGCTAGAAATCAGTTTCATCGCATCACATCAAACTGGTTGTCTGGTCAATCTTTCTAAACTGTCTTGGAGATATCAGTTTCATCACAACACAACAAACTAGTATCGATCAAGATTTCAGACATCACTGTAACAGTAATTGATTTCATCGCTTCATATCAAATTGATTAGGTCTTATTACCCTCAACAATTAGACAGGTGATCATTTTCATTGCTTCACATCAAATTGATCTCCTAGTCACTACATTGATCTTATTCGGTAATCAAGAATCTCCAACAACTACAATCACATATTGTTCAATCAAGTTTGGAATCAATTTCTAATCAAGAGTAGTTGTATTGCTTCATATCCAACTATTCAATCACTAATAAAAACTCTAGATGTTCTTTGAATCAACACATTGATCGCATATCAATTCAAAGAGGGGAAAATGTAATCACCTGAAAATGGTCTGATAAACTTAGAAGCCCTAATCTGCAAGTAATTCCCCTAGGTCCTAACCAAGACTACCAATATCAAGCTAATCACAATTATATAATTAAACTAGATTGGTTTAAGTATATAATTCATTAAAAATCAACAATCCAAGATCACTCATCAAGAGGCATCCTTCAAAAGCCATTAATTATTTAATTAACCTTGAATGAATTAAATCAAATCAAAAAATTAAATACATGGCTAAAGAAATAAATTAAAAGGAATTAATTAAATCAAATAATTAATATTCCTTCAACATGCCTCAAGGATAAATCTTGTAACCAATAGGAGGTAATCACCTAGATCAAGAAAGCTTCCATCTCAACCGTCCCTCATGGATGCATCTCAACCAATGGATTCAAAATTCAAATTTGCCTTTTCCCTCCAAGAATTCTCTATAAAAAGAAGCCATTCTAAGCTCATTTGATATAGGAGAATAAAAATTTAAGCATATATATAATGTCAATTTCATTCTAGCTAATCTAGTTCATCATTTTTAGCATGCTAATCTAGTTCATTTGTATAATTTGATCAAAATTGTGCATAATTGAACATGTTCTTGAGCATTTTAGGCATTTTTACAATGAATCTTCCATTTCATGATTGTAATTCTATGATCTAACATGCTTAATCTGAGAGAAATTTACAATTTAGAGTAGAATCTTCATGACTAGGAAGCAATAATTTGATTTCTCAAGGTTTTCCATTATTATCATTGATTTGATCTTACTAACCTTGGATATAATGAGTTATTAAGTGTTTGTGTGCAGTATACTTGTAGATACATAATAACACATCACAATAAGTGTGACAACAATAGTAAAAAGAAGATAGAGGATGCAATTGTAGAGAGTCTACATCTATTTTTCAAAGCACGAAGTGAAATATAGAAGAACATACCTAAGGAACTATACAAAGTAGTAGATAAGTGATTGAGAGAAGCTTTGAAGATTGAAAGAGAGATTATGGAACAAGAACTTGCACTTTTTCAACCTGAATTGATGACTAAGGATGTGAAGTTAACGTTGAAACTATGAGGCTAGAATTCTACATAAGGAGAAGAGTAACAAGGATTCTCATTGGAGAAACACAAGTGGTAAGAGATGAGATAGCATAGATATATATAAAAAGTTATTGAAACCTGAGAAAGAAACAAAACATAAATTAATAGAAGAGAAAGGACAAGGTCAAGAGTCAACAGCTAAAGATATAAGAGATGTCATAGATAATGTTATCTCTGATATACCAGACCATATGAAAAATATTTATATTCAAACTAGAGTGGATGCAAAAAGTGAACAAACTGCAGAGAAATTGACAGAATAGAAAACTGAAGATAAAAAGGGTGATGAAGAGGTAATTTTAGAAAACAGGAAGCTAGATATAACTAATGCATATTACATCAAGAAGAAGATTAGAACAAAGGACTTAAACAGTTATGGGGAAGAGGATGAAGGTGAATAAAGAGATGAAGAAATTCAAGAACTTATTGATATAACAAAGATGAGCCCTAAGGAGTTGAGGAAAGTATCTAAGAAGCTTAAGGTAAAATAAGAAAAGGTAAAACTAAAAGGCAAGAAGAAGAAGGTCAGAGTACTGAACGCTTCCATGAACATAATTAGTAAATTAGTTCCTAGTGTGGAATATGAAAAACATGATAGTCCTATTAATCAACTGGATGTATTGATCAAAGTCATTTTTTATCAAGTAGCTAACTTGGAGGATGCCCCAATCAAGTTGGTGGAGCATAAATATAAGAAGAGAAGGATATTGAAGTTGACAGATAAGATAGCCAAAGATAAGGAGAAACTTTAAGAACTTGTGGATGAGACAAAGAAAATTCTAAAAGAGGTAGGTCATTTATTGACAAAAGTGTCAAAATTTTCAGATTTTACGAAGGATTTGGAGAAGAATAGAGAACATGCCTAAAAAGAGCTTGACAACTTAGTTGAAAAGTTGGATCCTATCACAAGCTCTACATAAGAATATAGTGCCAAAGTGAAAAATATTACACACAAAGTGAGGAAGTTACAAGTTGAATAGGATAAGAGGGTCATCACACTACCTGAAGTACAAAACCCATAATAGTTGTGATTCAAAAACATGTGAAGAATGTAGGAACTCTGATTGAGTTACAAGACTTGAGAACTCTAGATGACATGAAGGATTTAGCATCTAATCTACATGGGTAGATCATTGCTACATGAACTATTTGAAAAAGTTGTGGGATATGTCATTGAAGACAACAAATGAAAACTACAAGGATATATTGACAAAATGTAAGCTTGGTATGCCATATTTGTACACATTTCAATTTGTGAGCCTTTGTCATTGTATGCAAAAAAGGAAGAGTGTGAGTATGAGTATAGGAAGTATGAACTTAGGAGGAGTTATGTATGGAAAAACATTGTTTCACAGAAGTTTTCCCATTAATGCAAAAGGAGTAGATTCTTGGAATTATGGTAGTTTTTGAGTTCTTATGAAGAGTGGTCATAAGGGATGCATAATTAGTTTTCATTGATGACAAAATTGTCAGTTCACATGATTCAAGCGACTGGTAAGATCTTTACATGATCAATAATGGAAGAAACAGTTAAGTGCATTGATCGGTGTAGAAGAAGAATAGTTTTCAGTCAGAGAAGTTGGTAGCGGTTGAGTTGTACTATAGTTCAGTAGTTTTGATCTTAAGGGAAAATTTTATATAGTCAGTAAAATCCATGATTGCCATCACGATAGTTATTCCAGTGATTTGAGTGATTTGTATTTTTAGTGAAGGAGACAATATACCTATTGGTTCATCGATCAGAGTTTCATATTAAATTGGTTGGGGTAGTGGATCTATGGTGAGCTATTGGTCACAAACATGGGTATTACGTTTGATGTTGACATATTAGGTATTTTTGTCACTGATCTTGAGGTGGTTGGTTGATACTTTGTGTCGCCTATGATGGAAATTTTCTATGTTTTTAGGGACCTAAAGACAACACTATTTAAGATGATCTAAGTCATTTTGATTTAGGGTTGCGATCATATTTTCAAGTGGAGTGATCAGATTTTGAAGGAGTAGACTTTAGTGCAGTATCAGAAAGCAGAGAACATATTGGATCTGATAGGAAAATAGTGCTACTTCCAGATTATTTATCTTGTTGTTCCCTAGTATTTGTGGCAAGAAAACTCCCTTACCTGAGTGAACCCTAACAGGCTCTTATTATAAATCCTTTAACATGGCAACTTCTTTATTGGAGTTTTGAAATCCTCTAGCAAGGTAGATCATAACCGATCTGATTGTATTCATAATAGTGTACTAGTCACTCCTAACAAGGTGAACCCTCAAAAAGGGTATTTGTAGCTCCTAACAGGGAAAACTCATTTATTGCAGTAGTGTGCTTGTAGGTTTCATGCCCACCGTGGTTTCTCCATCTTACAAGGGTTTCCACATGAAAAATATATGTGTTATATGGGTTTCTTATGTGGATGCTTGATGCTATTTACTTTTATTTGATATCATTATTTGTATATTTCATTATTTGGAAGTTGTTGATTAACTTTGTTAGATCATTGGTGAAAATTATTAAGTACTTGGTTACACTAATTCACCCCCCCTCTCAGTACTTTTGAATACTAACAGATCTTAGATTTTTTTTCTTCTTAGTTATCCTTAAGGGAGGGTGTTAGCGTTAATTTCAATCATCTCCGTAATTTATGGATGATTGGTTTGTTTATTTTTGTTAATGGGGGATGAATGCCTTCATGCACTAAGCCTAACTAGAGATTAGCATTTTGTCTAGTTTTCATAGATATCACAGTGTTAGGATAATTTTTCTTCCAGATGCCTAATTTAACGTTGTCATTTCAATCTTCACCGTAATTTCCTATTTCAAATGATGGTTCTCAACATTCTATAAGTTAGCATCATTATACATATTGTAATCAATCATGGAATGAGAAACTAGTTTCTTTCAAAGCTTTGTTCTTGTTGCATGCTCTATTTTATTTTTTCCTTCAGTAAGATCTATGCACCCATAGCTGCAAAGTTTTACATGGTATCAGAGCTTCAGATCTAGGAATGAGATTAAATTTGACTTTTGTAGGTACAACAAATCAGAGCTTAAAAGAATGGAGTTTACATCCTTTTCTATTCCTATGCCATACAATTATTTTGAATAGAAGCTAGAGATTTTGCTTCAGCCCACAAGTAGAGGCTTGCATCAAACAATCATGTCAATAGAGGTTGAATCAAATTTTGCATCAGAGAAAGGCCAAGGTCATGCTCTTGTTGCATGTGCCTTACCTTCATTTCCTCTTTAGTCACACCATGTCACCGGACCTGCCATGCCTCTCTTTTTAACCCTATGGAGGGGTTTCTACTGTTCGTGTTGATGTTTTCTTGTTTCCCTAGTTGATCAGTTTTATAGATAATTGACACCTTTATTTTCAACTTGCAATTTATTCTTGCATGGTTGAGCAGTTTCGTTAGGGTCACTTGTAGAGATTTATGTGTCATCTTAATCTTGGATTGATAGATGATTTGCCTCTGTTTACCATCTATTCATTGTTTGGGAGTCCATATGCATATTATTGTCTTTTGTGTCTTAGATTGACAAATGGTTTGCCTTTGTTTGTCATCTGCTCATTTTTTGAGTAGTGTCATTAGGAGCACTCATGTAGATTGATCTTGATCTTCATCTTGGTTTCAGGGGAGTCTCTTCATTCAGCACTATGGTGGTTATCATTTGACAGTCGTCTACACCTTTCTTGTTACACAATATTTTCTTTTTTTAATTTTGACGGGGGGAGGGGGGCTTTGTTCCCACTGGGTTTTCCCTCTTTCCTCTTTCCCTTCATTAGATTTGTCTCTTTAATTAGACTTAAGGGAAGGTGTTAGAATTAATTTGAATTCACATGACTTGCAGTTATCTTTGTTCTTTTTGGATCTACAATCGTAATCTTTGTTGCGACTAATGGAGAAGGTTATGATGCATGCTATGGATTTTGTAAGCTAACTAAAGAGAACTTTTCATTATTTTCTCCTCCTCTTCAGATATTGCATGCATTTACATGTATAATTTTTGTTTCTATCTATTTGTATTCATTATAATTTATACAATTGAATACAATGTGATTAATAAAATTCAATTCTTGTGCAACTTTGTTTTCTATATTTTTTTTATTTCAGCAAGTTTTATTTTTTCTTCCTAGCGAGATCTCTAATTTGTTTTGCATCATTACCTGAAAAATTCTACATGGTATTAGAGCCAAGTTATTAGTTCGAGTCCCTCAAGCCCTAGACCCTTCATTCACATAAGTTCGGTTTATGAACATGGTACGTAGTGGGTGCAAATCCCACATGGTAAAGGGTTGTATCCTACTCTATTATGTGGGGGGTGTTGACATAGCAACTATATCTACGATGAGATCTCTCTCCACCACTAGTACGTGCTTTTGGTGTGATGATCAAATCTACATGTTTGAAGTCATCACTAGCCTCCCTTCCAAACTTGTTAAAATTATTTTCACTCATTTCTATCATTTTTAACATGTTTCACCATCCAAATGCTAATTAAATATCAGATTTAATTTATCTAAATATTTAAATTGAAGTCTATATTTATTCCAACTCAGTTATCTTAAGATTTTAGTATTTCAATCTTTATTGATTGCAATCATAGCATATTTAGGTAAGGGTGCTGTTATTCCATTACGACAAGAAATAGTCCATAAAATATTGCTGGATAGGGATCTAACAATTTGTATGACATATTTTAGACTTTTTCTATCATGGTGGTCACCCACTTCGTCCATATGATAGTTAGAAAACAACGAAAAAATGTGTTAAGAGACAATGCACTGCCAAATGATGGCAACCTTTCAAACGATGCTGTTGGAGTTTGACTGCTAGAATTGTGCAGAATCTGGATTCCTTCTTTGTATTTTGGCACGTATAATTCAGCTAATTAAATACATGAGACTTAGAAAGGGGAAAGAGAAGAGATGGGTATGGAAGGTGGGCTTGATGAGGAGTGGGTAAAAGATGGATCAGTAGATCTCAAGGGAGGCCCAGTTTCCTATTCTGGAACTGGACGATGGTATGCTGCTTTCTTCATTATGGGTACTCTTCTCTTTCCTTTGTCAGTCTGTCATACAACAATAAGAAAACCCATCAAGATCACAGAAGGTTTTTTCTTTTTGAGATTTTTGCAAGACCTGCAGCTTCTGCATCTTAAATGTCTATAAGGTATACTTATCATTTAAATCAAACCAAGCTCGTTGCATGCAGATGGAATATTCAGATTATGAATGTTAATAAATTTTGAGTCTGTTATATACATCTCTACTTATTTTTTTACGTTTACTGGCATATTAACAGATAAGATTTGAGTTGGTTCTTTTAGATGCTCCAGCATTATTTTCTTTTTTGATAAATGATATTTCTTGTGATGAACAGTTCTAAATAGTTTAGTATTAGAGGTTTTATTTAGAAAGCGAAAGCAGTGACAGAAAGAGAAGAGAAGAACCCTAATCATCTGATTTGCCTATCAATAGGATGGATCCACGAAATAGACCCACATAAAAGTATGACTATTTGTAACAAATTGATAGTAATTGAAATGTGAAAAGTAGACCGTTTGGTGATTCCAGCTGCTTGAAAACTCATTACACTTACGTTTGCATGCATTCAGAAATGAAAGCCCAAAAATGTTTGCTGTAATGAAATGACACTTTTGTAATAGAAGACATTAGAGTATATATATACTGATTGGTTTGCAGATCGTTGATCGTTAAAAAATATATCTGTAAATCTGACACCCATAACTCTAATCTTTTCTAAATATTAAATAATGGTGTTGGGTTTGGCCAACACAATTTTTATCTATTTTAGTTTTTACCATACATTTTTTAATGAGCATAGCCATGTGCTATTGCTCGAAAACATAGGAGGAGCTAATTAACAATCCGAACATGTTTTGTCCCAAGCATTCTAACAGAGCATCCGAGGGAAAATGAGTTAATCAGAAAGGCTTTCCGGATATTCATATTATCTTTTAAAATTTTGAGACGATAAAAAAGAAGGTTCTCTAGTGTATGAGGTTTATTATGTAGAAGCTCTACCAAAATAATAGGGATAATAGAATATTCATTTCTTATAAATATTCAGTATAAATAGTAGGATTAAAGAAGTGGCAGGAGAATTATTGCATCTATTTATAATTGAGTTTTATATAAAAGATCAAAATTCTTTTACAAATTTGTGATATTATTTTTGTGATTGTTTCATGAGTAGTGGTTCACACAAACTCATCTCATGGGAACGAATGAAATACTTGGCACTCATTGCATCTAGGTGATGTTTATAGAGGTGAAGCATTAGACCTTCCCACAAGATCACTCATCCTAGTACGAATCCAACTCAAGTGCGCTTAGTTATAGAGTTTGCTCCAAGATTAAACTCACTTAACTTGCTACCTCATTTGAACCATTCATCATAGAGCCTCTTTAGCTCATCTTTTAGAATCATTTTACACATTTTACAAACATTATATAATTGGTAGGACAAAAAAATCTTATCCTAGTAATGGGATATCAGAGTAGTTTTAACTCCACTATCCATATGTCTAAATTGCTCACTCTAAGAAAACACAAACCATCCATTCTATTGTAAAAGAGATAGTAAAACATGTGATTTCTTATCCAGTCTCTTGAATGCATGGTTGACTATATTTATCAATTAATTGGAAATCATAATATAAAAGATTTTTTTTCAACTATAAAAATAATACTTTAAGCATGTAGTAAAAAGTGTAGTCTAAACTAAACCATCAAAATAATGATCTACTCATGATACATATGGCACTCCCGCAATGATTAAGGAAGACTTGTAAATGATGAAAAATATTACACCACCTTCTCAACTTAGACAAAGTTTTACATATGTGATAACACTCTGAATAGAAAGAAATAACAAACAACAATTTCATAGTTAAACGTAACATCATTCCTAGCTCTAAAACTTACACTAAATAACAATCTTGAAGAAATTTTAAATTTGACAACTATAGATACGATAATAAATTGAATTATAGAAAAGCAACTCTTAAGAAAAACTGTATGAAAATAGGAGAAGGGGCCGTAAATCTATATATAGATTTTCCAATCATGAAGATAAGTCTAAATAAGATGTTTAAAATTTTCCACTACGTGGTTAATTGGATCCTTGGAATGAACAATTTGGATGAAAGTTTTACTTGATGACAACTTTTGCTTGACTCAACACCAAAGGAAATGAATAATCTTTGGTTCAAAACTTCTTATTGAATCTTGGTAAATTTGTAGAAAAAAGTGCAAGACAAGGAATTAAGTAACTTTTTAGCCCTTTCTTGTATTTAAAGGATTTAGTTTGTATTCTAAAAGGTTTTTTTCCTACCACTATTCAATCTAATTATTTAAGTAGATGAAAAAATTTCTTAGAAAATTTAGATTTTAAATCATCACTTCAAATTTTAAAAATTCTTATATTTTAATATAAAAATTATATTTAAATTATCTTTTTATATTTATATAGATTTTTTTGTAATTATAATATTTTATAATTTTATATTTTTCTAAACAATTAGAAATTATCTACACTAAAATAGTTTTGAATGAAGTGATATTATAAATATGACGTTTACTTTTATAAAAAAATAATTTAAGTAATTTTAAATTATTAAATTAATAAATTTTTATAGTCTTATAATAATATGACTATGGTGAGATCAATAATAATGGTATATGTATAAATTTGAGATTCATCTAAAATGTTTCATATTAGGGTAAAATTAGTTTTACAAGGACCAAAACCCAAGTTTTAAAAAAATAACAAAATATCCCATCTCAAGATACAACCAGTACACAACCAAACATGACCTATACGTAAACATATAACAAAAAAAGGGGACCACGGACCCCAAACCAAACCAGATTATTATTTTTCCTAATAATATTCTAATTAATATCCTTACCTTTCCTAATTATACTATCCAAATGGCTCATACCCTTACTCTTATTCTTAATCTCGTAGTAGGTTCTGGCATGGTTGAATGAGTCACCTCAACTTATATCTCCACAACCATGGTTCTTCTCCTTTTCTTCAATCGTGTGTCCTCTATGTTACACATCTTTATTTCTTTGGAACTGGTGGAGGGATTTTTTCCTTTGGAGAGGAAGGGAACTGCCTCATCTTGCTCATTTAATTTCCTCAGGCCCTCACTAGTATCATTAATTATTATTTTTCCCACAACCACCACCACATTCAACTTTTTACAACTAGCGGTTGTCGTTGCACTAAAAGATCGACCCGTTAATGGGAGATACAACAACTAGACTTATAGAATCCACAGGAGGTGACTAGTCCCTTGTCACAAATCCCAAGGGGAGCGCTAACCATTTTGCCAACAATATCCCCATCCTCGTTATCCAAGGGGATTTGAATATGTGACCAAACTCTGATACCACTTGTTACAACTAGCGGTTGTCATTTCACTAAAAGATTGACTTGTCAATGCCTAATACAACCACTAGAATTATAGAATACACATGAGGCGGTTAGTCCCTTTTCATGAATTACGAGGGGAGCGGTGACCATTTTTCCAACAAACTTCGCCTACGTCACCCTAATTATCTCCTCAAGTTTAGTAATATTTTGTTCATGATCTTGCTTAAGGTCACTAATCTCTTTATCCAAAGAGTGAGTACTAGCCAATATGTCATATAATTTCTAAACCAAGGGTGAATTATTTTCCAGGGTATTAATCTCAGAGATAATCCAATCAAATAGGGATTCCTGATCTTGCATAATTCTTTTAACCCTAGTATTACTAGATGAGTTCACCCAAATAGAAGATCATTTTTCTTTCAGAGTATCCTTACCCAGATCCAATGGAATCTCCACATTTATCTCCTTATCTCTTACATGCTTGGACTGGCTTATGTAGATACCATCTTTGATCTCTTGAACTTGCAATCCAATGAAGAATTTGATCTCACCAATCATAGACATCTCAAATTCTTTCCTCATCCCATCTACAAATGATCTTCTCAACTCTTCATTGCCACCAAAAATGATATTACCTACAAATATCTCTACAATAAGCAATCTGTCATCTTTCTCTATCTTCAAATACACATTGTTGTTTTCACATGTTTTGACAAAACCAATTTGAATCAGACATGAGTGCAACCTCTCATACCATTCTCTAGGTGCTTGTTTTAATCCATACGAAGCTTTCTCTAATTTACACACCATATTCTTACCTTCTGAATTAGAAAATCCTTCAGGCTAATAAATGTATACCTCTTCTTCCAAAATACCATTAAGAAAAGTTAACTTAACATCCATTTGATATACCTTGAATCCTTTATAAGTAGCATAAGAAAGCAATATTCTTACACCTTCAAGTTTGGCCATAGGTGCACATGTTTAACCATACTCCAGGCTTTCCTCTTGTGCATAGCCTTTGCACACTAGTCTTGCCTTGTTCCTTACCACTTCACCAATTCCATCCATTTTATTCCTGAAAATCTACTTCATACCAATCACATTCTTGTCCACTGGTCTGGACACTAATGTCTACATTTTTTTCTTCTCAATGTATTCCAATTCTTCTTCCATAGCTTTCACCTAATCTTCTTCTTTCACTATTTTGGGCTCAAATTCAAATAAAAAACATGTATATTCTCTTTCCTTTCTTCTAGTTAACACACCTACACTTTTGTCTCCAATAATTTGATAAGGTGAGTGATTCAACTTTACATACTTATGCAATATTGGTCTAGTTCTAGGATTTCCTTCAATTATTTGTATTTGTTCCCGTTCATTGACATGTCTATCCACCAGTTCTTCTATAGAGTCTTGATCCACTGATTGCACATAAACAAACCCATGATAGTCTTGAGTTTCCTTCTTGTTGGATTCATCATTCTTTTCAAAAAAATCATCTATTCTTACACTAGCACTTTCCACTATCTTATTTGTTCTTTTGTTCAAACAATTGTAAGATTTACTCTTAGAGGAATATCCTAAGAATATGCCCTCATCACTTCTTGGATCAAAATTTCTAGAATTTGTATCTCTCTTATTATAACATCTACTTCCAAAGATTTTGAAATATTAACACATGGTGTTCTACCATACCATAGTACATAGGGAGTTTTGTTTGTACCTTTCTTTAGCTAAACTCTGATAAAGTGTAAACTACAGTCCTCATTGATTCTCTCTAATAGGTCAGAGAAACACATTTTTGAATCATTAATGTCCTTGCACAATCAATGATTGATCTATTTATTTTTTCAGCAATACCATTCCATTGAGGTGTTCTAGGAGTAGAAATATGTCTTTGAATTCTCCAATCTTCACAATAAGTAGTAAACTCATGTGAAGTAAACTCACCTCCTTTGTCAAATCTAAGACATTTCAAAGTCTTACCAGTCTCCTCCACTCTAGATTTATAGATCTTAAACATGTGAAAAGCTTCAAATTTTTCCTTTAAGAAAATAACCCACATCATTCTAGAAAAATCATCAACAAATAACATGAAGTATCTATCACCATAGTAACTCCTAGCTCTCATAGGACCACACAGATCAGTATGAACCAAATCTAAGATATTTTTAGAAGAATATTTTTTACTGATGAAGCTAGAACTAGTTAACTTTCCAAGTTGATATTCTTTGCACATTACTTTGTCTAGTTTCACTAGGTTGGGAAAACCTCTCACTAACTTCATCTTACTTACTTCGATCAAGCTATCAAAAATTTACATGACAGAATCTCTTATGTCACAAAAAATAATCTTCAACCTTAGCTAGCAGACAAATCTTAATAGTAGAATTCAGATGGAACAAGTTACCTCTTGTTTGTTTACTGGTAGAAATCAATTCTCCGATTTCTGAATAATTCTGCACATACCTCCATTGAACTCCAATCTAAAATATTTGTCATTTAAGTGAGAAACACTTAAAAAATTGTATCTTAAATCATCAACCTAGTAAACATCATCAAAAATAGTTTTATCATTAAAATAAATGGATCCTTTACCTTTCACCAAATAGGGAGCATCATTCCCAAAGCTTACTGAGCCCCCATCACATTCCTCCAAAACTATGAACTTATTTTTATCACCGGTCATGTGATGAGTTCACCCACTATCAATAATCTAATTACCACTATGATTCATGTTAGAAACTAAAGATCTCTCACCTTCTTCTGAAGGATATTCCTTCCTTAGCTAAGAAACAAACTTTCTTGTTCCTATACTTGAATCTTCTTGGTTTCTCCTTCCTTTTATTGTCAGGGCATCTAGAGGCAATATGACCAATTTTGTTACATGAAAATAATTTCAAAGATAACTTACCCTTGTATTTAGTTTTCCCTTTAGGTATCCTTCTAGCAATCAAGGCTTCCAAATCCTCATGATCTCTTTCTTCAGACAAGATAGATTCATAATCATTAGAGTGACATTCTAAAGAACTATTAGACATCTCCTTTTCTTTCCTAGATGGTACAAGATTCAATGATGACTTGAAATCAGATTCAACTTTAGGCATGCTATTAGCATAATTACTTAACTCAAATGTAGTTAATTTCCCTATTAACGCATCCATAGTAACATTAAAAGTTCCTAAAGATCTAAGCTCTTGAATAGATAAAACCCTAATAACATATCGAGGTAATAAATTTCTTAACATTTTTCTTACCACATCCTCCTCAGGAAGATTATCACCCGCACCTCGGATAGCAAAAACAACTTCTTTAATTCTCTAACTGTATAGCTTAATGATCTCATTATCTTGCATTTTCATCTTATTATACTTTCCTGTTAAGCTGTCAACCTTTGCCTTCTGCACATGTGGATCTCCACCAAAGATAGTTTTAAATTTCTCCCACGTTTCATAAGAAATACCTAAGTCTTTAATATCAACATACTCTGCATCTAAAAGAGTACTTGCAATAGATTCCAACATATTCATGCTTAACCTTGAACTGATATGGAGTTAGGGCTCCTAAAGAGACAATATACCTATTTACCACATGATCCCAATACTGATCTCCCAAGCCCTTAAGATAGAGCTTCATCTTACCGCACCATATAGAGTAGTTCTCTCTTGTGAATTTAGGATCTTCTTTTCACATCCTCTTGGATCTTTACCTCAAGCTGTAAAGCTTCACCACAACAGAGGACCAAGGCTCTAATACCAATTGTTGCACCTAATATCATATTACTGAGAGGGGGAGGGTGACTCGGTAATCTACCAAATAAACCCACTTTACAACCACATAAACTTTAATCACCATTCACAAGATTAACCTTAATAGTGTTGTAAATGAAAAAAATTAAGCATCCAAGATCATCCACAAATTTGACATAGATTTATCTCGTGGAAACCCAAATAGGGAAAAAACCATGATGGGGATAGTACCCACAAAAATAATGTACTCTTTTGAAGTACGCCCTATGAGGGGCTTAACTCTATTAGCAGTTTACAATAGTATTGTTAGGTTCTACTCGGTTAAGGGATTTACCTTAGGCCTGTTAGAACCTTTACCTTGTTAAGAATATCCTTGTTAGAGGTCTTAAAAACACAAGATAATATGTCAGCTTGTTAGAGGATTTACAATAAATATTTATTAGGATCTACCCTATTAGGGAATTTCAACTGTTGTAACTATTAGGGAATAAAAAATAATGATATGCAAAATAAAACAACCTCTGCTTGATCATATCCATTGAAGCACACAATCTCTTCTAAGCATACTTAACTCTTCCCTGGCTTGATCGCAATATGCACCTTATAGTGCACTTGCACAATACACACAATCAACACATTTGCATTCAACTTCAACCATTATATAATGAACTCCTTGATCAAACCCTAAAATAAAATTACAAAGCATCCCACCCAAATCCAATGTGCCAAACAATAAAATTAAATATACAAAACATATTTCCAAGAAGATGTCGGCCTATACAATGATTTACATATGAAATTGAGCCAAAGAGTCAAATACATTTTGACCATAATCAAACTTCCATAAGAATCTTCTCCACATGGTCATCGATCAATGTGATGACAAATCATCACCTCTAATTATGAATACACATCATCGGATCATAAATCATTCATCGTTAATCATTTCCACATCAATACCGATCATGGATACACGATCTGCCATCGGTAGCTTAAGAACATAAACACTTAACCTATTGAATAACATTGTTTCTGGTCATTGATCACTTAACCTTCTTACCGATCACTCAAAGTAGTTGTGATTGTAACTGTAGCATCTAAACACTGTTGATCACCATATCCTATGACCATGCCATAAGATACATCATAGATTTGACAAGACATTCAAATCATCTATCACCTGCCATCAATTGTTCTAGCAGTTGTATTGTTATACTCCATTCTATTGCAACTCTCACATAAAATTACTTCACTAATAGCGGTCATGCATTTGACATCCAAAGACATAACTAGGTCTCCCCTAAAGATAGCAACCATTGAAACTCGCTAAAATGCATCATTCATCACAAATATGCTTGACAACATACTTAGAACACAAAGTCAATAGTTGACATTAATGACAATATAATATATGATCATCTTGTAATCAAATCACTATGTCATCACCAAAACACACTTACCATCACTACATCAGATATTCCAACAATAAACATCTATCACCATTAAATAGTTGATAGTGAGTTCACACACCCTAAGATCACCCAAAAAATAAAAATAACCTTCTACAAGAGAGTATGAAAAGAAATATCTTTATTATGGATGCAATAATACACAATAATCAGCAATAAATAGGGTACTTGGTTATCTAGGAAATGTGAGAAATAGGAGTAGACAAGACTATGAGAAGTGGCTTAGTTTTATTAGAAGAGACAACTAAAGATAAGATAAGATCACATAAAAGTTAATAAATTCTAGAACATTTCCTCATCTCTAAAAAAAACTTAACATCTGACCTACTAGGTGAATTAGTGATGCAAAACGTCATTTCACACAATTCTTTTAATAATATAAACTAAGAAATAGGTTCAAGATGGATTGTCAAGTTCACCAAATGCAACATTTATTTTGTTATAAGACCTAATTTGTAGTGTGCACCTAGGAGATAACAAATCTTGTTTGCACTAATTTATCCAACTTTTTATGCAAATTAAAAAATAATATTAAACACAATAATAACTAATCATATTTCAATTTTCCATAAAATATATTAAATACATGGGTTAAAAGATATTTTATATGTAAACCATAAAAGCATAAAGGGGAGGAGAAATATTTTATAAACCCCTAGATATATTGTGAAGTTAAGACAATTAAAGGACAAATGTTGGATAGGACTAGAGGAACAAGCGCATAAATATAGAGCCTTCGGGAGTTGTGTAGGGTAGACTACATGAGCTTAGGCACTAGTGTAGACATGGGTCAAAACTAGCTTCTCTTGCAAACATGTGTGAATGTTGTGTACTTATGTAAACACCAATATTGCGGCTAGGTGCTAGAGACCTTCTAGACATGTAAAATGTCATATTTCACTTTCAAGGGCACTACATCCTAGATAAAATAGACACTAGAGAGGGCAACAATACAACGAGACAACAAAAGACTTAGTTTTCTACAATAGTGAATGTTATGTGATTCCTCGTCTATTTGTATTGATGTACTACCTACAACTACTTTAAATATTCAAACAACATTTACAACATTATAGAATAGACATTAAAAAATAATAGACAATGAATTTTTTTATAATTAGTTCTTATATTTGTGCTTTTTAACCTATCATTATTTTAATGTAAAATAATATTAAAACCTTAATTCTCTCCATTTATGATTTATTTATTTATTTTTTCTCCCGCTTAATAAATAAATTTGATTGTACTACAGATGAAAAATCAAAATTCTACACATGAAATCTGAAACAGATCTAAGAGGAGCTTCTAAATTTAAATTTAACTTCACCTTACCACCCAAATCTTCCTATGCATTTTATCTATCACTCTCATGAGTTGCAATTATTAATGCTTCATATTGCACAAGTCCATTTCTCTAATTTTACCTCTCTTTTTTATCTCTTTTTTTTAATTTGCCAAGTAATAGTTGTAAATAGAATCAATTTTGATTTTGCGGCGCTGTCTAACTATGCAGTGGTTGAAATGGGAGAGAGATTGACATACTTCACAATAGCAGCAAGCTTGTTCACATACTTAACAGATGTGATGCACCAGGGTGTTTCAACATCTGCAGAGAAAGTAAACATATGGTCTGGTGTGACAACCATTGTTCCCCTAATTGGAGGCTTCCTCAGTGATGCCTACCTTGGACGCTACAAGATGATCATTTTCTCCTCACTTGTGTATCTCCCAGGCTTAGCATTCTTGATAGTCTCCGTGTCACTCTCTTCTCTCAGGCCTCCTGCTGACACCAACAAGAATGCCACAACCACCCAAATAGCAGCTCTGTACACATCGCTTTATATGATATCTATTGGGTCAGGTGCAATGAAGCCGTCTCTGCAATCATTTGCAGCAGAACAATTTGATTACCAAAACCCAAAGGAAAGCAAGCAACAAATCTCCTTCTTTAACTGGTACTACTTTTGCCTCATGTTTTCCATTCTCATGTCAAATACAGTGATAGTGTATGTTCAAGGAAATGTGAGTTGGGGAGCAGGATTTGGCATTGTGGGGTTTGCGAGTCTATTGTCTATACCCATCTTCTTATGTGGGACACCCAAGTACAGACATAGAGTTCCTGCTGGGAGCTCAATCACTCGTATTGCTCAGGTGTGTAATTATTCTAAAATAATTGGTTTTGGGGAATTTTTCAAAATTATTTATCTTGTGATGTTTTATTTAAACTGAAGGATATCCAATCATCGAGATATCCAAGACAAATTTAAACCCATCTTTTATGATATTAAGACATTTTACTCAACAAAACTTAGTCTTTTATACAAATTTAAAACCTATTCAACTTATGAAAAGACCCATTGAATGTTTGCATTATTTGAATGGGTTTTATGAAAAGACCCAGTTAATGGTTAATGGCCTCAGTTGAAAAACACCAATCAGATAACTAATTAATCGATTCTGGATTATACTGACTCTTTCCTGTGAACAGGTTTTAGTTGCAGCTTTTAGAAACCGGCATTTACAGGTAAAACAAGGTCAAAGCCACACAAGTGACTTCAAATGTCTTGAGAAGGCAAGCATAGGAGAACTAGAGGAGGATGGGAGCAGCAATCCCTGGAAGGTCTGCACAGGTGGACAAGTGGAAGAAGTGAAACAAGTAGCAAGAATGGTACCAGTGTGGCTCACAGTAATCATCTATGCGATCACTTTCCAACAGCGTAGCACATTTTTCATGAAGCAGAGCAGCACGATGGATAGGAGCATTGGCCCCCATTTCCGCATACCCCCTGCTTCCACCCTGGCCGTAATAATCATAAGCACAATGATTGCAGTGAGCACATATGACCGCCTGCTGGTTCCAATCGCAGCAAAGATAAGCGGCATGAAACGAGGCATAACCATTCTTCAGAGAATCGGGACAGGATTGGTGTTCACAATCGTGGCAATGATAATAGCAGCAATGGTGGAAGCGAAGCGCCTAAGAATCGCACAAGCCCACGGTCTCATGCACAAACCGCGAGCCGTGGTTCCCATGAATGTATTTTGGCTTTCGCTGCCTAATGTAGTATTGGGTATAGCGGATGCGTTTGCCCTTGTTGGCTTGCAGGAATTTTTTTATTCACAAGTTCCTGACACCATGAGGAGCTTGGGGGTCGCCTCCAATTTGACAGCTGGCGGTGTTGGGAGCTTCGTTAGTAGTCTTGTTATTCACATTGTCAACAGTGTTACGGGGAAGATGGGTCACAGATGGCTGGAGGATAATCTCAATACAAGTCGACTGGATAACTTTTACTGGTTGTTGGTTGCTTTGAATGCTCTCAATCTTCTGGCTTTTGTATTCATTGCACGTAGATATAAGTACAAGAGTCACCCGCAAGATGAGAATAGTGTTGCTAATGTTGCAGAAAAGTTTAGTGAATAGGAATCGGCATGAATGTGAGAAGATGATTTTAGATGAAACGTCTAACAAACAAAGTTTAGAATATATTGTTGAATTCAACCCACTAGAAGAGTTTTAAAATGCCACTCCCACTTTGTGTAAATAGTTTTATGGGAAGAATTGCTTGTGTAGTCTAACATAAAAATAAAAAGAGATGTTCTAAATATAGAATTTGCATGAATTTGAATGAAGAAGATCTATTCTAGTTGTACATGACTATGCATGAGATATCTATTTGTCATTTGTGTTGTTAAGATCTTTATATAAAGAGGTAGAATGTAATTTATTGTTTAGATTAATTCAATCGGGAAAGGGTTCGACCCCGTCACTCCAAAATTAACATCAAGCCCTTAGGCAGTTCAAAAGGAATTCACAAGAAGTGAATTCAACAAGCGAAAACACAAAATAAAATAGGAAATAGACCAACAACAAAAAGAACCAGAGACCAACACAAATAAATACAGGACTAGACAGAGGGGAGATTAATCTCCTTCCAATCCTGATTCAAATTCTTGAGGTTATCTAGAAAATAAGTCTTTCTGAGTTGACATAGAACAAACAACCTGCATAATCTCCTCACGCTTCTTTCTTTTAGCCTTCTTGCACTCGAATTCCTCCTGGAGAGTGATGAAGGAAGAAGTCATTTTGTCCATCATTTACTTGTTGAAATTGACCACATCCTCCAACTTCTAGTTAACCTGAACCTGGTTGGCTTTGACATCGGCTAGAGCCCGAAGCATTTTCTATTTCTCTTCCTCTGAGGGAATGAGAGCTTTCAGTACACGAACATGTTCTTCAATGATTTTCCAATTGTCCAACTTCTGAACCAACTCATCAGTAACCTCCCACACACTATTATCTGCACTAGTATTGGACCAATCTCTCACTTTGGCCTCTGCCTTAACAATACCTTCTAACCTATTAATTTTCTTTTTGTCTATGTGTAGCTAAGAATTAGCCACTTGATAATGGTATTATGATGGTTATTGAGAATTCAAAGCTTATCAACATTATCTGCATAGCGCAGGAAACTCTAAAAGATCTTCAATAGAGGTGGGGTCATGGGAATAAAGAGGGGAAACATTATGCCAGACCTCAAGATCTCCTTTATAGGTTTGGGGAGAAGAAACAAGGGAAGGGGGATTAGGAGCCTAGCTGAGGTGTTTAACAAGGGTATTTTATAGGGTCCACTCTGACCTAGTTGACCAGGAGGAGGAGGAATCTTAAGGGACAGTGATTGTTTCCTCCAGCTCTTTATCCTTTCCTAAAGCTCTCATTTTGGCTTCCCGAAGGGGATTAACCCTAGTTGAGCTAGTGGGAGGAGAGACCATTCAAGAAGGCCTTTAAATTATTCACCTAGTTAATTAATTCAACAATGAAAGGGGGACTATTAGGGCCTACCTCAAGAGTCAAAGCCAGGTGGAAATTATACTGGCTGGGGATTAAACCTTGATGTAAAGGGGGTCCCTATTATTTTTGAATTTCATCACAAACTGAGAGAGGGAAGATAAAATCCAATAAGGAAAGTTGAGCTTGGTATTATGCTAGAAGTGACTAAACATAGTAAAAAGATGAGTGAAAATGTTTAAACCTACCTTCTAAAGTTATAAAATTGATCGACACAAGACCCACATCTTTCCACTCCCTAGGTAGCTCTTTATGGTTGAAATCGTTCTGCAGAAAAGGGATTTTCTGACCTAGGTTGAGGAAATTCTTAAGATCCTGTTTGTAATGAGAATTAGAATTTCAAGGAATGGCGTTGTCTTCCACCATCAACTCAGTAGCAATTGGAATAGATTCTATCAAAATGACAAAGGAAACACTCCGAACATTCACGTTTCCTTGGTCCCAAGACCTAGCAAACTTCTTAGAAAGTTTAGGATCAAAACCCTTCATACCTTCAATATAATTATTGACATGACCAGCTTGCAAAGTAGGCCAAAGGGTCTTGTTTAGCTTGAATTTGTCACAATTGTCAAGATATGTATGTATAAGGTCTCCTCCCATGTCTTCAATGCAGAGATTCTTGATATACAACGAAACAAATGATATGCAAATGCTAGAAAAGACAATGAGTAATAATAAATGAAAAACCTCAATAACATCCTAGCCATCGGATAATAATTGGCATTCATCATAATAAATGTCTTGAGTTGATTGTGTGTCCTTTTCTGAGTGTCACAATATCTTGTTTGATCACCTCATGTTCCCGTTGAGGTAATTCTTGAGCTTCAAACCAAATATGAATGGAGTCTGTAAAGCGACCCATGGTTGCCAATCTATCAGCGGCTCCATTGCCTTTATGGTAAGTGTGTTGGCATCTGACAATATCAAACATGGTCACTAAACCTTTGCATTTGATAGTTAAATATTTTGTTTCCCATCTCGCATTAACTTCTCTCGCCATCATCATGATAAGATTGAAGCCATCACCCTCAATGATAATGTTTTTGTGACCATAATTAATTGTCAACTCAATGTCGGGAAAAGCCACCGCCACCTCTACCACATGGGCAATTTGTAACCCCAGGTTAATCATATAGGCTAAGAGAATTTTGTCACACCTTTCTCTGATATGAACACCCCCACCCGCCCAACCTGGAATCCTAATAAAATGTAATTTAACTTTTACCTCTGATCTTTTAGATCAATTGATCCTTGATTGATTATGTGATCAAGAGATTTTGTCATTTATTGAAAAAATAAACATTCAATTGTATATTACTTGTCTTTGTTTCTCTAGAAATTTAAGTTTAAATTTTGCTCTGCTGTGCTTTATAAGAAGTTGCAAGAAGTGACATCAGCGCCAGGGCTAGCAGAGACAACAAATGAAATTTATTTTGTTTACGCATGCATGTTAACAATTTTGAATGTTGTCCTTTAGTGAATTTTCCTCTTTTCAATAAGATGATTCATGGTAAGGAAGTTGATCATGTGCAAAAGTTATGACTTCTGATTCAGATCTTTAGAGGATGATAAAAGCATCAGAATTCACAAGAGGAGAAAAATCTGCACAAATGTGCAAGATAAGAAAAAAGTGTGGAGGACTTATTAAGCCTAGAACGGTTGTCATTTTACTTAACATGTTTCTGGCTGCCTCAGTCCTTGAATCGTTTCAATCATGTGAATATTAGCAATGAATAAATTATCACTGTACAAAATATATATTTTGGAGACAGTTCAGTTCAGCAGTAACTACCAATTCTTACTTACCTAGTTCAGTATAACTTCTTAAATTTTCAGAAATGAGGAGATCAGTACATGTGTGTGTATCCCTACAACTTTTTTCCTCTCATTTTTTTTCTTCCTAAGTTTGATTTCGAGGGAACAAGTGCATAGCATCAGATAATTTTTCTTTGATTTCCTCTGAGTTTCAATCTTATGGGTCAGTGTCTGGCACATTTTATAATTAATGAAGTATATTTACTTTAAGGCTAAAAATGTGTATTTAGTAATTTACTATAGGACTAAATGGTGAGGCTGCTTTAAAATATTCAGGTGTTTGGTTGATCCCGTTTAGGACTCTAATTCATCTGTAGTCTTTTAAATTTAAAAGTTTAATCAATCTATTATTTTTCAGTTTCTTTTGAATTTGTTTTAACGTAAATGGATTAGGATTTCTTGGTCACGTTCTTTTAATGTGGGAGTAGTATCGATGTTTTTCTTATAACTTGTGACTTGTGCAAAATGCCTAGTCGTATTTAGGTTTATGTAGGGCTCTTCAAGAGATAACTTTCTCTATGATTTGGGTTTGGTGGATTCATTATTATATATTATTAAATTTTGATTCAAGGTGGTTAATTTCTATCATAATTGATATTTTGGTATTTATGCTTGAGAATTTATTTCTTAATTTTCTTTGATGAAGTAAATATAAATTTTATAAGTTGTATATAATATAAATAGAATTAAAATTCTATTTTAAGAATATAATGAATTAAAAATAAGAAAAAGATTTGAATTATCTTTTCACTCACCTCATAGCAAAGATTGTTTCCCCAAAAAAATTGGAATGAAATGATGAAGGTTGGCTCTGCAACTTGGCGGTATTGACGAGGACGTCCTCAACTGACAACAGTTAATGTTGGTCCTCTATACGCTCGCTCCCTCCATATCTTGGTGGTACATTGAATATGATTTCACATTCGCTGGGAGTTTCCACGGAGCTTAGGGCTAAGACGTTCAAACAGGCGCTGAGCGAGGAGGTCATGATTCCCTTAGGAGACAAGTTTGTGGTCGATGGCGGGAGAGAACCTATCTTAGGAGATGGAACCATTGATCGAGGTAAGAATACTACCCCTGCTAATGCTTGTATTATCAAGCCTAATGATCAAACGTCCTTGGCTATTGAGGCGGAGAAGGGTAAACTTAGAAACACAACTATTTTCGTTGGAGCCCAAGACATCAATAAAATTCCCTCGAAAACCTTCCTCAATGATTGGATTGACAACAATTGGGGCAAAAATTTTGGCTTTCACTTTTCATTTCTTAGAATGATACATAAAGGATTATTTTTTATTTTCTTCTCTAACCCTAACTCATGGAGAGAAATTGTCAGCAAACAATTCTAGAAGATTGGATTTGCTGCTTTAGGGCATTGTCACGGTCACCTGATGTTGTCCTTAATGAATTTTTGGCCCTGTCTAGCCCACATTAGATTAACGTTTCTAACCTTCCTCCCTTCATGTAGAAGATTATTCCAGAAGCCTTGGAACCAATTGGTACTATCCTTAGAGTTGATAGAAAAAACATCTTGCTTCCTCATACGGATGCTAGGGTTTTGATTATGATTAACTCAGGGAAAGACTTACCTGGTGAAATCATTTTTAAACTTGGTGACCAGTCCTACGCTTTCCCTATTTCCTTTTTGGGTGGCCTTAATTCTTGCTTGTTGTGCAGAAGAGAGGGTCACATGAGGCATGATTTCCCTATCTTAAAGAAGAACATGAAAAAGCCGATACCCAAATCTGATAACAATGGTAGTGAGGGTGCTTTGACACTCGTTAAAAAGACTACGACCCCGAGAAACCTGGATGTGGATCCTCTTGTTACCTTAGATGCTCTCAAGGCTATCCTAGACTCGTTGAGAACTGCATTCAATAAGAACTCTTGCCCCATCCCATCTTGTGGGTCTAACCTTGGAGATTTGGACTCCTTGCCCTAGGTTAAGGACATTGACTCTAGTTTGGTTTCCTGGGATCCCAAACCCAAACATAGGACTCATAATTCTTAGCAATTTGTTCTTAATAAGATTAAGAGGATCTCGAGCCTCAAACATGGGTTTAGGAACTCTCGTCTCTCAAGGAAGCCTATGATTGAACTAGCCAAATCATCCCCCTATGAAATCTTTGTAATAGGAGGTAGCAATCTGGCTGTTGAAGGGAGCTCTACTGATAGCCATAAAGAAATACCCTCAATTCCTGGCCAGGAGGAGGTTAGTAGAGTTGAAGTAGAACCCCATGGTGGGTTTGATGCTATCAGAAGAGAATGTAAAATTGATGATAAGTTGAATAATATTTCTATTATGGTTGTCCCAGCTCCATGACCTATGTTCCCCACTCCCAAGGCAATTCATTCCACTCCCTTAGAGAATGAACTTACTTCTCCGAGCACTGATACCCCAATATTAGATGCGAACGAAGATGAGCCTAGCTCTAAGAAAGGTTAGATCAGAGGGTCGGAGTTAGCTATTGTTGAGTTCAAAAATAAATTGTAAAGTGATTTTATTTTCAATGCCAAGAAGAAGTGTAGGAAACCTTTAGCTGGTAGGGATAAATTAGAGAATTGTGGGGTAGGAGATAAGTAGCAGGATGAGGGTGGGGATCCCACTATTACCTAATTGTTTTAAGAGCTTCAAGGCTCCTATGGATACAAACCCTTAAATTTATTTATGGAGGTTAGGTGAGCATCTTGGAATGTGAGGGGACTGGAGTCCCCAGATAGGAAGTATGTTATTAAGAGGTTTATTAAGATGCACAAAACTTTTGACTTTGTTCTACTCCAAGAAGTTAAAGCAGTAAGGTTTAGTTTAGATGTGGCTCTGAAATGCATTTGGAAAGATGCTAAGGCTTTCTACACCAAGAACTCAAAAGGAAAAGGGTGATGTGTCATTCTGATCAATCCTAGATGGAATAAGAGGATCATTGACTGGGGTTTCTCCCCATGCTATAGGATAGCATGGGTGATCCTGAAATAGATTTTAGAAGTTTCCTAAATGACTGACTCTTTTGACCAATCATTCTCTGTTCATGTGGATTGGGTTTCTTCAAGTTGAATCTTGTCCATTCTTCAGCTTTCAATCTTGGTCATCGATTTGACAGAGATTTTCTATAAAAGAGAGCTTCTTTTCCTCACAAAGGATCCCAAACTTTTGAGTATACTTATTATGCAGAATTGAGTTTATTTTAGCATTTATTATTTAGCATTGTTAGATTCTTTAGTTTTCTTTGAAAACATTTTACTTCATAATCTAGATCACACTTCAATTTGGGTGTTGAAATCAATCTTAGCTAAATCTTGGATTAATCATTTTCATCTCTTGCATATCATCTAGCTTAGATCAAGTCATTTAAATCCTTCATTTAGATAGATTCTAAAGTCACTAGGATTTCAAGGGAAAGAGGTATAAGGTGCTGAATGAAACCATCTATTATAAGGATAGAATCTACTTAGTGCCCAAAAGTAATCTGAAACATAAGATTCTTATTGTTATTCATAACAATCAGCTTGCTGGTCACCTTGGTTATTTTTAGACATAGAGAAACATTTGTGAATTATTTTCATGGAAAGGTATGAAGGATGATATTCTTAAACATGTGAGAGAGTGCTTAGAATGTCAAAGGAACAAGGTTGAAGTTTCTTATCCAGCAAAACTACTAGAACCACTTCCTATTCCCAATCAAAAGTGGGAACAAATATTGATGGATTTCAAAAAAATTTATGATCAAAATAACTATCAATATAGATATTTCATCTTCATATTAATTTCCAAACAATGATATGGACTGTTTTGGTATATTGGAGTTGTGGCATTCATATTGATGGATTTCATTATAGCAATGGGAAAAGTCACACAAAAGTGTGAGAAACAAATTGTGAAACTCTCTTCAAGGATATATTATCATTTTATTTTTCTAGTTTTGCAACTTAGCTCAAAATGGACATTTATTTCCTTTTCTAAAATATTCCACACTACCTCAATGTTCTATTTGAATTGGGCTTTGAAATTGTGAACCTTCAATTTCCATAAAAATCACAAGTTACGAGGTATTTATAGATTATTCTTGACTTCACCTTGGATTCTAATGAATTTTTCAAAATTTGTTTTAGATAATAAAAGGGTATGTCCAAGAGACTCAATTCATAATCATAAAAATATAGATATTTATAATTTTAAAGGATACAATTATTATTAATTTTTCATACACGTTATGTTTATTATTCCTATTAGATGTACATATTAAAAAAAATTAAAAAAATGAAAATCTATTTTCGATAATAAAAAGGATATGCCCAAGAAAATTAAATAAAAATTATAAAAATATAGATCATTATAATGTTTAAAAGATACAATTATTATTATTTTATATACACTATGTCTAAATTCCTATAGATATACATGTTGAAAATGTCCTTAACTTTCAAATTGTCTTACCTTTTTAAAACATGAAAGACATGAGAAGTTAATAGAAAGGGAAAGAGGTATAAGGTGCTGAATGACACCATCTATTATAGGGATAGAATCTACTTACTGCCCAAAAGTAAGCTGAAACATAAGATTCTTATTGTTGTTCATAACAATCAGCTTGCTGGTCACCTTGGTTATTTTTAGACATAGAGAAACATTTGTGAATTATTTTCATGTAAAGGTATGAAGGATGATATTCTTAAACATGTGAGAGAGTGCTTAGAATGTCAAAGGAACAAGGTTGAAGTTTCTTATCCAGCAGAACTACTAGAACCACTTCCTATTCCCTTTCTATTAAATTAATAACAATTGTATCCTTTAAAATTATAAATATCTATATTTTTATTATTATGATTTGAGTTTCTTGGACATACCCTTTTATTATCTAAATCAAATTTTGAAAAATTCATTAGAATCCAAGGTGAAGTCAAGAATAATCTATAAATACCTCATAACTTGTGATTTTTATGGAAATTGAAGGTTCACAATTTCAAAGCCCAATTCAAATAGAACATTGAGGTAGTGTGGAATATTTTAGAAAAGGAAATAAATGTCCAATTTGAGCTAAGTTGCAAAACTAGAAAAATAAAATGATAATATATCCTTGAAGAGAGTTTCACAATTTGTTTCTCACACTTTTGTGTGACTTTTCCCATTGCTATAATGAAATCCATCAATATGAATGCCACAACTCCAATATACTAAAACAGTCCATATCGTTGAACATTGGAAATTAATATGAAGATAAAATATCCATATTGATAGTTATTTTGATCATAAATTTTTTTGAAATCCATCAATATTTGTTCCCACTTTTGATTGGGAATAGGAAGTGGTTGTAGCAGTTCTGCTGGATAAGAAACTTCAGCCTTGTTCCTTTGACATTGTAAGCACTCTCTCACATGTTTAAGAATATCATCCTTCATACCTTTCCATGAAAATAATTCACAAATGTTTCTATATGTCTAAAAATAACCAAGGTGACCAGCAAGCTAATTGTTATGAACAACAATAAGAATCTTATGTTTCAGCTTACTTTCAGGAACTAAGTAGATTATATCCTTATAATAGATGGTTTCATTCAGCACCTTATACCTCTTTCCCTTTCTATTAACTTCTTCTATATGATGCATGTTTTTCTTTTTCGCTTGCATGTAATTTTTGTAGGTTGCAGGTTTTCTCTTTTTAGCTTGCATGTCATTTCTGTAGATTGCAGGTTTTGCTTTCTATCTTGCATGTCATTTCTGTAGGTTGCATGTTTTTATTTTTCATCTTGCATGTCATTTCTATAGATTTCATGTTTTTCTTTTTATCTTGCATGTCATTTATATAGGTTCCATGCTTCTCTTTTTAGCTTACTTGTCATTTCTGTAGGTTGTATGTTTTTCTTTTTAGATTGCATATCATTTTGTAGATTGTGAGTTCTTTTTGCATTTTAAATTGATAAAAAAGAAAGAATTTATTGATTCTCTAACACTCACGTTTACCTTTGTTTTCTATTTTCTATTTTTGCAGCCTAATAGTGGTTTGGAGGACGTTGAAAAAGAATACAAAACACAAAACTACTGATGAAGTTTTCTTGCAGGTTGTCTTGACCACAGATCAACCAAACATTATGTATGTTATTTTTGATAAATTAGGAACCTCGCATGCAATACATGTATTAAAATGAACCTCTATTTTGCATTTTAGGAATGGCAAGAATGTTAAGAGACCATTCTCTCACCCTTCTAGTGATGATAAAAATCTAAAGCCATTGTTTTCATTCACCGTATGCGGTTTTCTTAACCTTTAGAGGGCCTGTCCAAGTGGGAAACGGTACTCACCCTTGGAGCATGACCCAAGTGAGAATGAGCTAATGCCAAGCTACTCTAACTCACTAAAATCAAATGCTTCCTTGAGACTAAATCCTCAGAATATGGATGGCATTTGAGCTTATACTTGGCTCTCCTCTAACTCAAAGTATGGCGTTCGGATGTCAATCATGTATCTGACTTCTTGTGCTAAGGTGGTCTATGGGATTAGCAACCTCAATTGTGCTTACACAGACATAGAAGATGCATTCAAACAGTATCCTTACTAAACACCATTAGAGTAGTAGCCACTAGAGTAGTAGCCCCTTGCTAGGATTAATTTTAGGTTTTTTCATCGAAGGGGGGGCATCTTCCTCATCCTCCTTCGTCTCCCAACCCTTGGTAGCAGAACCACCACTTTCTTCCCCAATCTCCTTAACCACAGAGGGAGACCTAGGGGGACTATCAATAGCCCTAACTTTAAAATACTCAAAAATAAGAAAAATGAGGCCTTGGTATAACACTCAGAACTTCAAATGGTTTTAACTATAAGAAACAATACTCACATTAAGCAAGGAGAGAAAATAAAAAGGGAAAGAGATACAAATCTTATGACTGAAGTGACTCAACATTACCAAGTTATAGTCCTAAACCCTGGTAAATCTTCCATTCAAAGTGAAGTATTCCATGATAGGCTTGAGAGCCTCATAAAAATATCCTTAATCTACTCCTGATCAAAGAATGAATTGTTACCCTTAACTAGGGCTTCCTCTTCCTCCTCATTTTTGGGAAATTTCTTCACCACTTCCTCTGATAGCTGTCTATCCTTGGAAAATTTAATACCCTTTGAAGAGAGACCAGTAATCTCCACCACTAAACTCTCATTAACATCCACATTGTTTCCAAATAGACTAATCTTCCCATTCCTCCACTACTAGATAAAATTTCTCATAACTTTTTCATCGTAACCATAGAGTCTTTCAAGATACTGGGTCATGTCGCCTTTCCACAGCTGATGTCAAATAGTAGCATTGCACCTCCAAACACCATAGCTTGTAGGCTCGACTCTTCTCAAATCACCCCCCATATTCATAGTTATAGAGCAGAGAAAGATACGATTGATAAATTCACATCTATCCAACAAAAATCCAGCAACCTCAAATAACCACAAAAGTAGCTAGAAATCATGAGTACTTGAAGGCAATAATGATATTTAGGTTGCACAGATAGTTTCCCCTTCTAAAAATAAAACCATATTTATCAATTGTCATCTTTACGGTTAATAGGTAAGTTTTTGGCACCCCCGTGTATATGATCAAATCTAAGGAGAGAGATAACATCATTACCAAATCTTTTTCCCCTTCCCGTATTATAATTTCCTTAGACTTAACCCCAAGGTTGGCCAAACAATTAACCACAATATTTATTTGTCTATAGGCATGAAAAATATAACACTTCTCAAAAGATTGAATAATATCATTAGACTTCTTAATGATATTGGAAATAGTCCATGAGGCTTCATTTTCCCCTTTTAAACATTTAAAAATATTATTCGTGTCTCCTTCAATCCAAACCTTTTTTTCAATTTAGGTACCTAGAAATCTTCAAAGATTGGTAATCACCTGGATAGCTTCAACAGGATGATTAGACTGATTTCCCAAGGGAAGTGACACCGTTGCTATATGGTTTTCATACTTATCTCTTATCACTACCAGGGATTTTTTTAGTGGCGATTCTTCACCAATCAGCGAATATGTCCTGTCGCGCGTAGAGAATTTGGCAAAAAAATGCGTACTGTACTGTTTGACCAGTTCGCCCAGATTTTATAAAAAACATGTTAATTGGTCGGGTTGTTCGCCACTATTTGGATGTAATTTCACTACGGTAGTGGGGTTGTTCACCCATTTATCTATTGTATATTTACTATTATTCACCATGGATTAAGAAAGGGGTATTTATCAAGGATCGCCATTCGCCAAAGTCCCATTATCCCAAGTTAAAATTTTAGTTGCACTAGGACCCAATTCACCATGCATCGTAATTCACCGTGTCCCAAATTCCCACCCTATTTGCCTAGTCAATTACTTGGAATTACGCAGGGTTCACCAAATATTAGTTTTAATCATATTCAAATGTCACCCCCTTTGCCAAAATTTGAAATAAGCATTTGTATATAAGGATAGTTTCAAGAGATTTAGGAGTACAAAAGATCAGTTGATTCTGAGCTAACAATTGCGATCGATAGCGAACTGAAAAGACTACGAGTCCTTAGTATCTTATAATTATTCAAGTAAACTTTTATTGCAGCCTTAATTTGTTGGAGATGTCACAGTCAAAGTTAAACAGGAAGAGGTCTATTGAAGGTGGAGAATCTAGAGATGTCCAAGAGAGGCCAACGAAATGCAGAAAAATATCTTCATACT
>MU224468.1:311258-329466 GCA_018584345.1 Thuja plicata
TTTAATTTCATCAAAAAATTCGATTAGGAAGACCCTCAAAAAATTACGGCAAGACAAAAATCTGGTGTTCAAATGCCTTAGCCATTATTTTGGAGGTCCAAGCATAGGCTTGGTCCCACCAAACCTGGCCCAAACCAAAATCCAATGCAAATGGTGGTTTGGTAAATTCAAATTTTAAAAAATGGGCACACGTTTAAAAACGTGTACCCGTTTCTTAAATGTAATAAATCAGCATAAAAAAAAAAATTAAAAAACGGGCACCCGTTTTGAAAAATAAACGGGTGCCCGTTTTTCAAGGGGTACCCGTTTTGAAAAAAAATGGGTACCCATTTTTTGAATTTCAGATCGGGTGTCCGAGCCTAAGACGGGTGCCCATTTTTTTCAAAACGGGTGCCCGTTTCTAGCGGTAGTTTTCAAGCCCACAAGACTTCTGCGGAATTGGCACTCAACTTCTTGCACTTACCCCGTTTCCCTTTTATATTGTTCAAATTCCAAAATACAACAGTACCACCATAATCTCCGACAAAACTACTACCTACTACTCCACAATGCTTGAAGACTTTTATATTTTCTACTTTTTCCTTCAATATATTAGTTTCTTAAATTTTAAAATAATATCAGGTTTATGATCTCTAACCGTATTCCTAAGGATATCATATTTTTGGTAGCCATTAATCGCCCTAATTTTCCATGAAATAATCTTCATTTCTTATTTGGAGAATGAACCTCTGTGATAGTCCTTTGACTACCATCCGCTATATTTTTATTGCATTCATGTTCTTTGTTCCATTTCAAAGACCTTCTACCAGCAGTAGATTTTGGAGTTACCACATCAGCCTTCATTCTATTCCTACTAGACAAACCACTTTGAAATGCTGCATCTACCACCTAGGCTACAACATCCTTCTTACTTTTTTTTTTTTCAAATTTTGTAAAGGGAACCTCTCCCTCCACCCCTTCTTCATCCATTTTCCTATTGTCTCCTTCTCCCAAAGAATTGATTCCATTCCCAACCTCAACTCCCTATTTCTACAGGAATGCAGAGATGGAACATCATTAGGAAAGGTAGATTTAATAACCTCCAATGAGTTCCGGGAGGTTGATTACATCGATGAAGTATAGCCCATCACAATGTACAATTGGGAATCCTCCACCCTCGACAATGTCCTTTCACTTTCACTCTTCTTCTCTAGAGTCCAATAATCCCTAGAATTTCCCCATCTTCAAGAGGTTGGGAAAGCCCCATATCTGGAGAATCAAACCCCTCAAGCACTTCCAAATAGATTGTTAAGTAGAATGATAACATCTTATCTAGTTAAGTTTAATAACTTTCATGAGAATTAAAATAAATTTGAAAATAATATAGAATATTTGGTGTTAAAGGACATCTAATATTAATTTAAGTAATTTTAAATACATGTTATTAATCTTTTCATGAATACCTCTATTATTTTATTATTTAGAGATATGAAGTGCATCAATAGAAAGAATAAAATGAGAAAGTATATTTAAATATCAATATAGAGAGAGCCACAACTCCAATATACTAAAATAGTCCATATCGTTGTTTGGAAACTAATATGAAGATGAAATATCCATATTGATAGTTATTTTGATCATAGAAAGTTTTAAATCCATCAATATTTGTTCCCACTTTTGATTGGGAATAGGAAGTGGTTCTAGCAGTTCTGCTAGATAAGAAACTTCAGTCTTGTTCCTTTGACATTCTAAGCACACTCTCACATGTTTAAGAATATCATCCTTCATACCTTTCCATGAAAATAATTCACAAATGTTTCTCTATGTCTAAAAATAACCAAGGTGACCAGCAAGCTGATTGTTATGAACAACAATAAGAATCTTATGTTTCAGCTTACTTTCAGGCACTAAGTAGATTCTATCCTTATAATAGATGGTGTCATTCAGCACCTTCTACCTTTCCTCATCAATTTTACCATCTAAAATATGACAAGTGCATGCTGATTCTTTGAATATTCTACTAGTATATGATCCCTCCAAGAGGCTGAAATTTCTGAGAGAGAGAAAAATGTAGTATTTCTAGACAATGTATTCGCAATAACATTACTTTTCCCTTTGACAAATTCAATGTCAAAATCATACCCTTGTAGCTTACTTACCCACAATGTTGTTGTCTCTCGTTTAATCCTTTTGCTCCATGATATACTTGAGGCTATTATGATCAATCCTCACTATAAACTTGCTGCACAAGATATTGGTGAAATTTTTCAAGTACACGCATGATTGCCAACATCTTCTTATCATATGTACAGTACATCTCATAAGCAACGGGATGCTTGTCTTGCATCAAAACAACCCCAATACCAATATTAGGTGCATCACACTCGCACAAAAGGTCAATATGTTGATTTGGCAAAAGTCAAAGAGTCTCCAATGATAAATCTTTCTTGCCATAGTGTCATTGACACATCCTTTGCAGCTGAAAATATCAATCCTTGTTTCCCATTTTACCTTCCACCAAAAGGGTTGATAATGCGGCATTAGTTTCCATTCCTTTATTTTTGAATCTCTCTCCATTAGTTTCCATATCTTATTGTTGTTCATAAAATACTGAATGACACCATCTATTATAAGGATAGAATCTACTTAGTGCCCGAAAGTAAGCTGAAACATAAGATTCTTATTGTTGTTCATAACAATCAGCTTGCTGGTCACCTTGGTTATTTTTAGTTATAAAGAAACATTTGTGAATTATTTTCATGGAAAGGTATGAAGGATGATATTCTTAAACATGTGAGAGAGTGCTTAGAATGTCAAAGGAACAAGGCTGAAGTTTCTTATCCAGTAGAACTGCTAGAACCACTTCCTATTCCCAATCAAAAGTGGGAATTTAAATATTGATGGATTATAACTATCAATATGGATATTTCATCTTCATATTAATTTCCAAACAACGATATGGTCTGTTTTAGTATATTTTTCCAAACAACGATATGGTCTATTTTAGTATATTGGAGTTGTGGCATTTGTATTGATGGATTTCATTATAGCAATGGGAAAAGTCACACAAAAGTGTGAGAAACAAATTGTGAAACTCTCTTCAAGGATATATCATCATTTTATTTTTCTAGTTTTGCAACTTAGCTCAAAATGGACATTTATTTTCTTTTGTAAAAAATTCCTCACTACCTAATGTTCTATTTGAATTAGGCTTTGAAAATGTGAACCTTCAATTTCCATAAAAATCACAAGTTACGAGGTATTTATAGATTATTCTTGACTTCACCTTGGATTCTAATGAAATTTTCAAAATTTAATTTTGATAATAAAAAGGTATGTCCAAGAAACTCAAATCATAATTATAAAAATATAGATATTTATTATTTTAAAGGATACAATTATTATTAATTTTTCATATTCCTTATGTTTAATATTCCTAATAGATGTACATACTAAAAAAAAATTTAAAAATGAAAATCTATTTTTTATAATAAAAAAGATATGCCCAAGAAAATTAAATCAAAATTATAAAAATATAGATTATTATAATGTTTCAAAGATACAATTATTATTATTTTATATACATTATGTCTAAATTCCTATAGATATACATGTTGAAAATGTCCTTAACTTTCTGATTGTCTTAGCTTTTTAAAACATGAAAGACATGCCAACTTTAAGCTTTATTGGTTACAAGTTATGTATGTATGTATGTATGTCTTGAATCAAGTTGACCAAACAATTAACATTTTTTTTTTTTTAATATTTATAAATAATTATTTATATCTATGTTTCAGATACAGTCATATATCCTTTACTTATATATAAACTCATATGTCATTTACTTATATCTAAAATTTAAAGGAAATATAATTATCATACTTAGGCTGTTTGAAATGACTCTTGCTTTTTTTTTCCAAAAAAAAAATAATGTCATTGGATTAGTTGATTTTTGTGAAATTAATAACTTTTGAATTTAAAGAATAATAGTAGTCTATAAACTGTGTTCACAATTTTTATTAATACCTTTTTTTTTCTCAAAATTCATTCAATTTACATGTAAAGTTTCTTGAATATAGTTTTAAGATTTTTATTCTCACTCAGAGGTATTATTTGGTCCATATAGATCCCACACTTACCCTATAGTTCCCATTTTAAATTTGTATCAAATAATATTCATTCTATTTTGTAGATTTTTTGTGGAGCATCCATTCTGAGGAGAATATAGAAATCATTGTTCATAATCCATATCTTTTGATTTTGTTTTCATCTCATGTTTATTGTACTTTACTTTGATATATATCCTCATGGAAGTTTGTATAGGATTCCAAGTGGGGGAAATTTAATGGTGAAAATTATATACTCGTTCCCTTTTTAATATGGTTTTGGGTGTACTTTGATTAGTATGTCTTTTATACAATTAAAAAAGTCACTCATCATCTAATCCTAGCCTATCCCTATCATCACTCATCCCTAGGAAACAATTCCAAATCATAAATCTCCCTTTTACACCCTAATTTAAATCTATCTACAAGTGTAAAATTAAATATGTTAATTTTTATACTTCAAATTTAAATCAAATTTTTTTGTGTTAAATCTTAAATCAAACCTTGTTAACTTCTTCTTACTAGTTGTCATGAGTAAATTTAATGCATATGTATGTGGATTTGTGCACTATGTTGTTATATATAAGGACACTCCTTATCTATTTCAAATCATTCATAACAACATTGCAGCATCCATGTATATTGTCTTCATACTAGTTCAAATTCATTAAAGCAATCTGCCTCGTTTGGCTTGACCTAATCAAAATAAATCATTTTCTAGCAAGTTCATAAATGATGTCTCTCAATACCACCACACATTAAACACATGTATGCATAATAAGTTATAGCACATTTACAATAATTGTCAATTATCGAGCAATATATTTTCATGAGTATATTCACAGTTTAGCACTAACTTCCCTTCCAAAATTGTAACATACATATTAATCAATTTATTTCTATCATATTCATCCCTCCAAATGTTAACTAACATTTTTTATTACGGTAACTTCAGGTTTTGAAGGGATCCAAAAACCCTTTAACAAAGCAGAAAGATGAAAGCATAAAAAGCACGAACAAACTACAAACTGTCAAAACATCTGACAGAAACCCACAGGGCCAAAACCCAAGAACCAAAGAGAAACACAAGAACAAAAAAAAAAGCCCCCAAAAAACTACCAGCAAAACGGGGTCAAAAAACCTCCCAGCACAGAGATCAATCCAGCAACTTGACAAATTCTTCCACCTCCACCATCTGATTTTGGATGATCCTGAATTGAATCCTTTAGTTTGGTGACATCTTTGGAATTGGGCGCAAATTTCTTTCTGGTACTAGATCTAGTTCTAGAGCTAGGGCCAACAAGCTGATTGTTTTGTTTCCCTTCTTCCTCATCGTTGCCTTTTTTAGGGTTATTCCATTCCAGCAAAGAACAGAGAGCCTTAAGATTGTCCATGGTTGTTTTCATGCCCTCATTGTTCATGATGATCAACTTCTTCATCGTTGCTTCACTATTATTGACTCTCTCTTTTATAGGTTTACTAGAAGTGTCAATAAATTTGGAAATAGTTTCTTCCAGGCTTGTTATTCTTATCAGTTACCTCATCAAAATCCGTCTTACCTTTCTAAGTATCCACAACATCCTTCTGTATTTTAAAAATAGTGTCCTCCAACATCGCATTTCGTATCTTCGGGGCTTTAATTTTGGATCTGGCCTCCTGAATATCCTCTTGGACCCATTTATCAATGTTGAAGCCATACATGGCTTTGTTTATGGCAGCTTGTAGAGAGCTGATGCTAGAAACTCTCTTAATTTTGAAATTCGCATCCCATAGGTCTTCTTCAATACTTTTCTGTGTCTGAATTTTCTTGCCTTTATCTTGGTTTCTGCCCTTATGGCTATCAGGAGGGGTAGGAATGATCTTAGACTCGACATCTTTATTGTTCTGATCAACAACATCCTCACTCCCCTTAGTATTAGCGAGGTTATCCTTCCTAGCCTTATTGACAGCTTTTTCATAGTATGCTTCCAAATCTTTTTCATTGTCTACTTCCAGATCCTCAGAATCTTCAGCATATTCTTTCATAATATTACCCAAACTATCTGCTTCTATATCAAATTTTTTTGGATTCTCCTCACTATTCCCCTAAATGTTGTCAATATAGACATCCATGACATTGTTAATTTTCTCTATGATCTCCTCTAGGATTTCCTTACCAGAGACTTCCATAGTCTCAATAAACTGGGCATCATCATTACCTTTATCAGAAGTGACAGAGTGAGTGATATCTTTGTTAGTCAGCTCACCTTTAACCTTCTCCTCTTCCTCAAAGAGAACCTCTTCCAGTTCATCTTTTGAGATCATTCCTTCCACCTCGTCAAAGATTGAAAGCTTAGTTTCAGGTTTAACTGGGCTCACCAAGTACGAGGTTTTTTGCTTGAGCCAATGTTGACTTTCTTGTTAGGCGAAGTATCAAAATGCTTTATTTTGGTGCTGAATATATGTTTAGGAATAAGCTCAGGAATATGATTTTTAGCATAATCAGAAATCAACAAGATAAGCCCCTCGTGCCGAACAGGGGTACCCTTAACTTTGTGTTCCACAATGCTTGGATTCAGTGAGCTAAGGAGAAAGTAAGGGAAAGATACTCTAATGTCATGTCTGAAATGCTTAACCAAAACAAAATGGTAGTTATAAACCCTAGTATACCTTCCATCTAGCGTAAAATATTCCATTATTGATTTAAGAACACACGCCCAAATGAGTTTGACTTTATCCAGATTTACAAAATCCACTTTACCTTTAACCAGCATAGCTCTTTCTTCATCAGTATTTGGGAAAAGTTTGTACGCTTTCTTACCTTCTTTCTTGTCTTTGGAGAAATGCATGCCCTCAAGGGGATGTCCAGTGTTCTCAGCTAGAAGCTCCAGCGACAGAGTGAAACTCTTCCCTGCAAGGTTCACTTTTTCATTGTTCCAACCTGCAACAAAGGCCTTTGTAATGTTTTTATTATTGTCGTGCAGACGCTTCATGAACTGGTGCACTCTGCCCTTTTTCAATTTTCTCTAGACGTCTTTCTCCTATCTCCGTTTACACTCCGCCGGTTCCTCCCTCTTAAGATTCCCACCCATCTCAGCTTTCTTCTTCGTGTTGTGGGCACCAGATTTCATAAACTTGTTCCTAGTTTTGTTTGTTTCCAGATAAAAATGTTAACTAAATATCAGAGTTGATTTATCTAAATTTTTCAATTCAACTCTATATTTATTCCAACTCAATTATATTAAGATTTTAATAATTCCACTTATATTTATTCCAACCATAGCATATTCAGGTAAGTGTGGTGTTATTCCATTACGACAAGAAATAGTCCATAAATAATTACAGGATAGCGATCTAACAATTAGTATGATATATTTTAGACTTTTTCAATCGTGGTTGTCATCCACTTCATCCATATGATAGTTAGAAAATGTGTCAAGAGACAATGCACTGCCAAATGATGGCAACCTTTCAACCTATGCTGTTGGATAGAATTGTGTAGGCTCTGGATTCCTTCCTTGTTGTTTGGCGTATATAATTCAGTCAAAATACATGTGAAACTACATCTGAGACTTACAAAGGGAAAAGAGAGTAGATGGGTATGGAAGCTGGGCTTGATGAGGAGGAGTGGGTAAAAGATGGATCAGTAGATCTCAAGGGAGACCCAGTTTCCTATTCTGCAACTGGACGTTGGGCTGCTGCCTTTTTCATCATGGGTATTCTTTTATATCCTTTCTCAATAAGTCATATATGTCTTAAGAAATCCATCAAGACCATAGAATGGTTTCTATTGAAATTTTTGCAACACGTGTCTATACAGTATACTTATCATTTAAATCAAATCAAGATGGAATATACAGATTATGAATGTTAATAAATTTTGAATCTGTTATACATCTCTATTTATTTTTTACGTTTACTAGCATATTAACAGACAAGATTTGAGTTGGTTCTTATAACTGCTCCAGCATCATTCTCATTTGATAAATTATATTAATTCTTGCGATGAGCAGTCCTAATTAGTTAATTATTAGAAGTTTTATTTAGAAAGTTAAAGCTGAGACAGAAAGAGAAGAGAAGAACCCTAATCATCTGATTTGCCCATCAATAGGATGGATCCACGAAATAGACCCACATAAAAGTTTGACTATCTATAACAAATAGATAGTAATTGAAATATGAAAAGTGGACCGTTTCCATCTTGAAAACTCGTTACTCTTACGTTTGCATGCATTCAAAAATGAAAGCCCAAAAATGTATGCAGTAATGAAATGACATTTTTGTGATAGAAGACATTATAGTATATATATACTTGATTGGCTTTGGTGTTGGGTTTGGCCAACAGAATTTTAATCTGTTTTAGATTTTACCATACATAAGAGGAGCTAATTAACAACCCGAACCTGTTTTGTCCCAAGCATTCTGACAGAGCATCCGAGGGAATTAAAATGAGTTAATCAGAAAGGCTTTCCAGATATTCATATTAAATTTTAATAGGGGTAATAGAATATTAATTTGTGATAAATATTAAGTATTAAAGAAGTGGCAGGAAAATTATATTGTCTGTTAATAATTGAGTTTTATATAGAAGATTTAAAATCTTTTACATATTTTTTATATTATTTTCATGATTCAATTGTCTAGTTTCCGAGCCAAGCTCATTGACCTATGTTTCATGAGTAGTGGTTCACACAAACCCACCTCATGAGATTGAATGGAACACTTAGCACTCATTGTATTTAGGTGGTGCTTAGTGGTGAAGCATTGGACCTTCCTAGGAAGTCACCCATCCTAGTATGATTCCAACTCAAGCGCTTAATCATGGAGTTTCCTCCAAGGTTAAATCCACTTAGCTTGCTATCCCATTTGCAAAACCTTCAAGAAGTGTTTTGCCTTATGAAACTTTCATTATAGAGCCCCTTTAGCTCATCTTTTAGACTCATTGTACACATTTTACAAACATTATATGATTGTGAGGACAAAGAAATCTTATCCTCTTGAATGCATGGTTGACCTTATTTATCAATTAATAGAAAATCATAATATAAAATGTTTTTTATTTTTAATTAATTAATAACAAATTCATATGTGTATTCTAAGAACTGCATATAGATTTCCATAAAAAAAGTTCCATCTATATAAAAATAATATTTTCAGCACAGAGTCAAAAGCGTAGTTTAAACTAAACCATCAAAGTAATGATTCGCTCATGGTACATAGAGCATTCACCCACTCATTAAAATATTACACCACCTTCTCAACCTAGACAGAGTTTTATAAAAATACAAATGTGATAACACTCACTTTCTTGAATACAGATAAATAACAACCAACACTTTCATAGTTAAATATAACACCATTCCCAGCTTTCTAAAATTGAAACTAAATAACAATCTTGAAGAAATTTTGAATTTGACAAATATAAATAAGACCCTAAATTGAATTGTAGAAAAGCAATTCTTAAGTAAAATTGTATGAAAATGAGAGAAAGGACCATAAATCTATATAGGAATTTCCCAATCATGAGGATAACTCTAAATAAATTGTTTAAATTTTCCCACTATGTGGTTAATTGGATCCTTGGAATGATCAAAACCAATTTGGATGAATGTTCTACTTGATGACAACTTTTGCTAGACTCGACAGCAAAGGAAATGAATAATTTTTGGCTCAGGACTTCTTACTAAATCTCAGCAAATTTTGTAGAAAAATGTGTAAGAGAAGGAATTTAAAAAGTAACTTTTAGTCATTTCTTGTATTTACAAGATTTAGTCAGTCTACTGGTGAATTTGAATGGTTCCAAATGAGTCTACTAGGGATCAAGTCTTTTTGATTCCAAGGCTCCAACATCATAAGGGATGAGGGTGGGAGCGTGCACGGAGTGAATTTGGTGAGGTCATCCTCACTGGGTTGATTTTCTCGTAGGTTTCATACCTTTGTTGGGAAGTTTTGCTCTCAGGTCTATACCTCCATAAAAAAAAATCTTATCATTTAATTAAGAGGAAAAAGTTCTTATAAAATTTTGATTTTAAAGTCATCACTTCAAATTTTTAAAATTCATATGTTTTAATATAAAAATTTATATTTAATATTTTTAATTAGTGTGGGTTTTCTTGTAATTCTAATCCTTCATACATTATTTCTTAAATTTTTTAATTCAAGGAACAATGTTGTGAAATATCAAGTTTGTAGGAGCTGCATAGAATAAGTTAGATGACCTTGTGCACTAAAGTATACACTTAGACCAAGGATGACAAAAATTATGTCAATCTTGAGGGCATGTGTAGACACTAATATTGTTCTTGCGTGATAAAGGGCTTTTGGATATGCCTATAGGTTTAATTTTACTATAGAGGTTTTAGAGACTAAATAAAATGAAAATTGTGTTAGAAATGGTAGCAATTCTTCAAGGCACAAGAGAGCTTCATTTTTGGGGGCCTTGAAAGCTTCTATGATTGATATTATACATTTGTTGATTCTAAATCCACTTATAAACTACCTAAAACTATTCCAATTTTGAAAAAAAAAAATCACCACCTAAGTTGGAGATGGGGTAAAGGGATTAGGATATTCTAAGAAACTACCTTATTTACTCCCTAGGGAAGTATATCCAACCATTACTAAAAAAAATCCTTTGAAATATTAAACATGTGTGCTATCATATGTAGGGTGTTTGTGGTTTGTGTAAGGTATTAATACTATAAATAAAACCTAGGAAAAAAATTATTTGATGGATGGCACATTCTTATGTAATAGATGTAAAATGGGAGATGAAAATGTAGTTGATATACTTGGAAAATATCAATAAAGGGTTTTATTTTACAATTTATGCATCTAAAAGTAAGAAATTGATGATAATAAAAACTTATAATAAAGTTATTTGGTGAGACAAATTTCATAGAAAAGAATGAGAACAAGATGAGGATTCTATGAAAAAGGAGAAAAATATAGATTATTAGTGTGGCTTCAATCATGGGAGATCTTTTAGGTTTCATCTATGATGAATAGATATGAGTGGAGTAAAGCTTACAACTTGATCTAAATACTTTCTAAGGAAAAAATATATGGTAGGATTTGGTTTAATGATTCAAAAAGAGGATGAAAGACTTTTAACATAAGATGGATTCAATTAGAGAAAGAAATGAAATTAAAGAAATAGTGAAGTAGCCTCAAAAGTTGGATTGAATTAAATTTAATTTGGATTCTACTATCTACATGATTTAAGCATACATAACACCCAAGTGAATTTTGTCCTAGTATTTACTTCTAATGTAAAGTTTTCAAGGATGATTATAGGTAAAGAAGTAGTTCCAAGGGAAGTATAAAAAATAGCATCCATAGATTTCAACTAAGGAATAAGTACAAAGAATCCTAAAACGTCCTATATGGAATAATACCAAAGACATAACTTCAAATTTTTAGAATATAAATGTTGAATGATTTTTAATTTCCATGACTTTTCCATTTAACTTTAATGTCATGTACATTTTCTTTTAACAATTGTGTATTTTTGTTGCAACTAAAAATCGTGCATTGTATAATAGCAGTTTAAATATACTGACACGATAATCATAGTATTTGAATTTTAAATAATGTTTTCCTCATAAACCACATTAGGAAGAAAATCATTGAAGGTATTAACGAGTCGAGATGGAGAAGCCAAAGGGAAAGCTAAGATCTCTTGGACGAGATCAAGGAAAGGATATCCCCTTCCCAAGAAATCATGAGGATAATTTCTTGGAATGTTAGGGGCATTAATACCCCAAGAAAATAGTGCTTAATCAAGCATATAATTAAAACTAGTAAGGATTAAATTACTATCCTCCAAGAGACTTAAGCTAGACATTAAATAGTTTGAGTCATTTGGTAAAAAATTAAACAAGCTCAGAAAGGGCATAGTTATTTTTTCCTAGGGTGCGTCAGGGGGTCTAGCAGTCTTGTGAAATCCCAATGAAGTTATAGTATAAATGATCACAGATGGACATCAATGGATGGGATGTGATGTGAAAGGTGTTGGTACCAAGATTCAATTCATCCTTATCAATGTATATGGTCCATCTTCCTGCATAAAAAAGAAAGAGCTCTAGGAAGAATTGGATGACTTTATTAATCTTCATAAGGATAAATATATTCTCATTGGAGATGACTTCAATGCAGTCCTTAATATTCAGGAGAAGGAAGGTGGCACTCTCAAACATAACCAATCAAGCAAGGAATCAACATAATGGGTAGAGTACAATAGCCTCCTTGACATTATTCTTTCCAAAGGCTTATATATATGGTCCAACAGAAGAAGAGGGTTTAGCTATATAGCAGAAAGGTTAGACATATTTCTCTTTAAAGGGGAGCTACCTAGATTTGATTTTGGTATGGTTAGAAAAATTATTCCTTTTTCGGGATTAGACCATTATCATATCCTACTACACATATTGGATGGCCCAAATCTCCATAAATGTCCTTTCAAATTTGAAAACATGTGGTTTAAGGATCCTAACTTCTTGGATTTTATCAATATATGGTGGCAGGAAGAGGAGGTGAAAGGCTCAAAATGTTCATATTTATGGAAAAACTAAAAAGGATCAAATTAAAGATAAAAGAATGGATTAGAACTCATTTTAAAGTCATCTTTAGCTCTAAAAAGGATATTGAGGCAAAAATCTCTTACCTCAATGAGGAGATTTCACAATATAGCATGAATCAAGAAATATTTCATAAATAAAAGGAACTTATGGCTATTTATGATGATATCTTGGCTGAGGAGATATTTTGGTATCAAAAGTCCAGAGAAATTTGGATCAAACAAGAAGATAGTAACTCGATATTCTTCCATAATAGCATCAACTAAGAAGGGATGCAAATATAACATCTCTCCCCAAACATCATGATGACTCCTCTTTGGTAGATCAGCTTAGCAATTGTGTCTTTTTTTGAGTCTTTAGTATGCCCCAAGGAGGGGTTAGATCTATTGGAACAAAAGGAGTTGGACCCAAACTTATTCCTAGACTTATTTATACAGAATAAAATTTAGCTCTTAATCAAGACTTTATTAAGGAAGATGTAAGAGTAGAATTATTTCAAATGCATATAGATAAGGCTTCTGGTCTAGATGGATAGATAGTTAGATTCTTTTAGAAGTTTTGGGATATTTTGGGGGATGAGCTATTTGAAGCCATCAATGCTTCCTAGACATTTTTGCTTCTTCTCAAGGAAATAAATGATAGATTCATTTCTTTGGTTCCCAAGAAATTTTTTACTAAGTCCATGGATGAATATAGGCCAATACCTCTATGCATCACAATAAATAAGGTTATATCCAAGGCTACAACTAATAGTCTTAAATTCATCCTTCACTTCATTAATTTGGATGCTTGAAGAAAATATTTGTTCCTAGAAGGTATATCTTAGACAAAGTCATTATTTCCAAGGAAACCATACACTCTATAATTGACAAAAAGAACAGGTATGATCATTTAACTTGACATTAAGAAAGCATATGACAAGTTAGACTAGAGGTTCTTATTAAAATATTTGGATGCCTTTGGATTTAATAATTATGCATCAACAATTCACTAATGAAACTATGCTATTTGGTGTGGCGAAAAGAAAGGAAGCACTTCATTTTAAATAATTTCTTGATAAATATGCTACTACAACTAGCCAAGAGGTTAAACCCCATAAATCCATGGTATTTTTATTGAACACAGATAAAAAAATAGAGAGGGAGATTCTTTTTGTTTTTTAATTTCATCCAGGCCTAAATCCCTTGTACATACCTAATAATCCCTCTATCTAAAGGTCCAAACATACTCCTTTTTGGAAGATTTCAAAAGAAGAATAGGAGTGAGAGTCTCCTCGTGGAAAATCCACTGGCTCTCATGGGCGGGAAAACTTACTAGGATTAAATGTGTTATTACATATATGCCTATATATCTACTCTCTTATATGACATTTCCATCTAGGACCTCAGAAAAACTTAACTAAATTGTGAGAAATATATTATGGCCAAGTACTTCAGACAAGGATAAGATATCATTGGTTTCCTAGGATAAACTATGCTAACCTAAATTGGAGGGTGGTGTTGGGATTTGCATGGAAACTATGGTGACATGAGATTTATTATATGAGGAGCTATGTGTTATCATTGACGGGAATCATGTACACTATTCCAGTGATAACTAATATTGATATGGTGTTACCGGAGGAAGGCTAGTATATTTGGCTAAGTATGAGTTAGCATTCATAATTTGCAGGTCTCAGTATATGGATTGGTACAGGTACATATGTTCAAGTGTTGAGGTGCAATCCTAGGAGGTGAGTCACAAATGTATTATATTCTTATGTCTATGATTGTAGAATTTAATACTTTCATTTGATTGAGTTACAAATTTCCTGGTGTAGGTAATGTTGAGTGGAAGAAAAATAAGCTTTTTTCTATTTAGGTCAAGGAAATGTATGATAAGTTAGGTAGTACACAAGCTAGAATTAGTTTGTGGGGACTATTTAAAAGCTTTCAAGAATCTATACATTAAGGTACATAATTCCACCTGAGTGTAAGGAAACTTAGGTGCGGAAACAGCTTCCTACACTAATCTCTATAGGAAAGTATTGTGCAAATTCTTTTAAATCCTTACAATTTCATATTCGTTAACTACTTTAACAAAGATATTGCAACCACATACCATGCATATAGAAAAATAGAGAATGACACAATGATATACCCTGGGGAAACCTTTCGGAAAAAACCCCAACACTCCAAAACCTGCACAATGTATTGATCAAAACTATTACAGCTTACAATACACTTGCAATGCAAGTTCTTTTAGAAGATTTCAAAACCCTTGAAGACAAATCATGGAAGCATAAAACGTTCCTACAATACACTCGCACTACTACTCTTTGCAACCCTAAAAAATGCTTATATCATGCGCTTCACTTTTTAGGGCTACTCCCTAAGATAACCGTAGTAGGGTTTTACCATTCTCCGAGAAAATAGGAAACCCCACGATTGGGGAAGAGTGTACAGTACTCAAATTTATCAGTTGCTACATGTCTTCACCTGTCATTGAATCTTCCTGACATAGCTCTTACGTGTCATAGGAATCTGTCATAACCGTTTTAGCCATGATCTCCTTACACACAATTCAAGATGCCGACACATCAACATTATTTGCAAGAAATACATTTTACAAAACAAATAATAAGAATAGGAGTTATCCAAGGTTGAGACACCTTATTCCTAACACTGAGGTAGTAAGGAAATATGAGGATATTATATGTTTTATGGTTGAGATTGATGCATTCTTGATGGAGGTAGCAGACCCAAGAACTTCTTGGGTGATGCCTATTAGATATACCCTGGGGAAACCTCTTTATATAAGTACGAAACCTTTATAAAAGAGAGAAGAGGTTTCGTACTTATATAAAGAAACATATTGAGGTTCATGAGATGCTTACTAAACCTAGCAGATAGGGGAAGATCAAAAAACAAGTAGAGATGGTTGTTGAAGCAATGGGATTCACTAACGAGAAGATTGTTGAGGCAAGAAAGAAATTTTAAAAAGAAGAAAAGAAAAGGAGAAAACTACAAAAGAACCTATTGATGATACTCCTCATATTTATATACTATTTTCATTATCATCTAGAGAAGGAAAACAAGAAGCTTAACAAAATCTTCAGCAAGTCCATTGGAGAAAGAGGTGACAAAGAAGAAAGATACTCCAAAACCAGTTACACCAAAGCCCGCACCATTGAAACCTATAAAGACAAAGCAGTAGAAGTCCACCAGTAAGAGAGTTAAGTCAAAGGAAAAATAAAATAAAAAGGATACAAAAGTGATGACAAAGAGGATAGAGATTCAAATGATGCAATGAAGAAATTAATGGTAGAAGGAGCTAAAGCATTCAGAGTTATAGGTGACTCTAAATCAAAAAAAGGTTCTGAAATAGGAGAGCCTATGATTCTATTTGGTAAACCACTTTTCACATGCAATGATACTGTTGGAGTTGATGAAAAACTATCAACCCTACAGCTCCCAAGAATCACCTGCATGCAAACACCTGTCACAGAAAGAGAGAAGAAAAAGCTATGGAGGCCAAAAACAATAGATCTGTGAAAGAGGAAACATCCTCAATTGATTCATTAAAAATGGAATGAAATTACACAAAGAGATTAAATAATTACAAAGTGATCAATCCTTATAAAGGAGATCAAAACCCTGAGATGGGTGAAGAAACCAAGGTTGGGTTAAGAAACCAATGTTGGGTGAATAAACCAAGGTTGGGTGAAGAAACCAATGTTGGGTGAAGAAATCAAGGTTGGGTGAATAAACCAAGGTTGGGTGAAGAAACCAAGGTTGGGTGAAGAAACCAAGGTTGCATGAATAATTAATAAAAGAATCAACTATTGCATGCCTAAAGTTTAGCTTAAGTGAAATAGAGATAAAAGGGACTTAATAATTTAATCAAATGATGATTTAATTAATAAGTGAAAGGTGACTTAATAATTAAATATTTTCACTTATTAATTAAATCATCATTTGATTTAATTATTAAGTCCCTTTTATCTCAATTTCACTTAAGCTAAACTTTAGGCATGCAATAATTGATTCTTTTATTAATTATTCATGCAACCTTGGTTTCTTCACCCAACCTTGGTTTATTCACCCAACATTGGTTTCTTCACCCAACCTTGATTTCTTCACCCAACCTTGGTTTATTCACCCAACATTGGTTTCTTCACCCAACCTTGGTTTCTTCACCCATCTCAGGGTTTTGATCTCCTTTATAAGGATTGATCACTTTGTAATTATTTAATCTCTTTGTGTAATTTCATTCCATTTTTATTGAATCAATTGAGGATGTTTCCTCTTTCACAGATCTATTGTTTTTGGCCTCCATAGCTTTTGCTTCTCTCTTTCTGTGACAGGTGTTTGCATGCAGGTGATTCTTGAGAGTTGTAGGGTTGATAGTTTTTCATCAACTCCAACATGGTATCAGAGCTCCGCCCTTTCATGCCCCTGTTCTCTTCATGAGAGATTTGGCCTTGTTCTTTAAATCTATGTTTTCGAGAGGTTTTTATCTCAAACTTTCATGGATTTTGGGAGGATTTATTTTTTGGAGCCCTTCGGGCAAAAACCGACATCTGGGTTGTGTCCGAAAGGCCCGAGAAACCCAATTTTCATATAAGGCATGTCCAATTTGGACACAGTTGAAATTTGGGCACTATTTTTTGCATGCATAGCCCTTGGCACACTTTACGAGGCAAAAGTCCACCTCGTTTTCCGTGCCTCTGATGTCAGCAGTCACAGTTCTGACAGCGAGGTTAAATTTGACGGCCATGAAACCGTCATACAACTTTTTTTTCCATAATGAGCAACGTATGGTTTTTTGGCTCTATCTGGAGCAAATGGAGGCCGATTTTTGACTTCTTTATATCGTCGGAAAGCTCTTTCCGAGCCAGACACTTTTATGGAGGTTATATTTTCTGATTTTTCCATCTTGCAGCCCTTTTTGGCAGTCTAAGTCAGCAATCTATTTTGCACTCCGGGAGCCATATTTTGCTCATTCGGACTCCATTTTTTGACTTCCGCATGGCGTCGGAAAGCTGGTTCTATTATCTTTCTTCTTGTATGGGTCTCAAACCCAGAATGTTCTCCAGGTATATTTTATTTATTTTTTTGCATTCTTGCAATCTGGTGGATATCTTGGATGTTTCAGGTCCTGGGATCATTTTCTGTGCATGGGATGACTCTTTGAGAGAAGTTACATATGTTTATTTTGTTTTCAATCATTTCTGGATATTGTATACATCCTTTTCTATAGCTTTTTTGCAAACGCACTGAGATAAAGTATCATCTTGCATGTTTGGGATCCTGCACATTTTGTGCCTAATTGTACTCGCATTATTTATAAAGTGCCATGGGGGGGTTGCAGAACCTTTGTCAAGTGAGTGTTCCTTCCATGACATTAGCCTCATGTGTGTCAGTGACTGATCATCCTTAACACATACTTTATTTTTTCTTGTACGTTCTTCATCATGCAATTTTTGTTGGCAGTCTCTCAGTGTATCTGTTATACCTCTCCCTATCAGCATTATGGGGGGGTATTACTGTTGGTTCTTATGCTTCCTTGGTTCGATGGAGTGAG
>MU224468.1:330074-346083 GCA_018584345.1 Thuja plicata
ATTTGATTTAATTATTAAGTCCCTTTTATCTCTATTTCACTTAAGCTAAACTTTAGGCATGCAATAATTGATTCTTTTATTAATTATTCATGCAACCTTGGTTTCTTCACCCAACCTTGATTTATTCACCCAACCTTGGTTTCTTCACCCAACCTTGATTTCTTCACCCAACATTGGTTTCTTCACACAACCTTGGTTTATTCACCCAACATTGGTTTCTTCACCCAACCTTGGTTTCTTCACCCATCTCAGGGTTTTGATCTCCTTTATAAGGATTGATCACTTTGTAATTATTTAATCTCTTTGTGTAATTTCATTCTATTTTTATTGAATCAATTGAGGATATTTCCTCTTTCACAGATCTATTGTTTTTGGCCTCCATAGCTTTTTCTTCTCTCTTTCTGTGACAGGTGTTTGCATGCAGGTGATTCTTGGGAGCTGTAGGGTTGATAGTTTTTCATCAACTCCAATAGATACTCTGAATAATATAACATGTCATGGTATATTAGTTCAGTTAAAGAAATACTATAGTCTATATGTAATGACTCAAATTCTGATGAGGAGACAGTATGGAGTGAATCGGAAGGAAGATGAGGAGTCAAAGGAACCACAAGATACATCATTTCATATGATTGTTAATGAACCTAATGTTTTCATTTTGGGTGTACCTATTACATTATCAGTTGGAAAAAAGAAATAAGACATCCCTAGAGTAATGAATTACAAGGCTACTATGAAAGAAGGAGAATATAATGAGGTCATGGAGAAAAAGGAAGATGAAGAAAAGATAATCCTGAGGATTAGAATGAAGAATTCAGAGAAGCAGGAGAGATAGTGACTATTCAGATTAAGGAAACGGTTAACAACAAGGTTTGGTAGTGAGGGATGAGAATGATGAATCTAAGGATGTGTAGATTCAAGGTCCAATTCATTTGGATGCTCTTAGTCCTAAATACTAGTGGATATTACAACTATTTCACACACTAAAGCAAGGAATCAAATCTTAAAGACTCATAAAAAGGATAGTGAGTTTCTTACTTTGACATCTCAATTTGTGAGTAAGATCCTACCTACCTATGCACTTGATTAGAATGAATTAGTATTAGGTAAGTTAGAAAATATGTTGAAGGTTTCTAGAATACTCAATTTGAATCCTTAGAGAATTATGCATTAGTAAAAGTTAAGAATGAATATGAAGATAAAAGAGTAGAAGAGTTGAAGGCAAACATTTCTTTAGATAATAATTATTTGGGCCTAGCTATTCAAGGATTTTAAAATTCTTTATCCAAAGGAAGAAAGATATTTATTGGATGCATTGGCTATACTTGTCATGTGTTTGATGTTGACAAGTCGATTGAGGAGATTGAGGTGAAGTTAAAAGAATTGTCTAAGTCTTGTGATCCTTTGAAGACTTTATCTTTAGTCCATGCAACACAAGTGACAACATTGAATGAATAAATAAAAAATTTAGTCACTGAGAAGGAGAGATTAAAGGAAAAAATTGGTTAGCTTAGGATCCCAATTGTTCATAAACTTGATGCTTTTACATTTTTCTTGAAGGAAGCAGAAAGAGCATACAATATGCCTGAAACTTTTGATCTTGTTAACTCTGAGAAGGAAGCTTATGCAATCTATGTGCAGATTTTGGTAATGGGGAGTATGAAAAAGAGTTAGGATACAAACTTTGCAGTCTTAAGGACTAATTTTTCAGAAGTATTCAAATTTTTGTAAGTATGCTTTGAACACTCTTGTATATAGCGGCTTATATAGGATTTCGTTAGTTGAATTTTGGGAAGGATTTAGTATTTTTCCATTGATGTAAAAGGGGGAGAAATAAAGAGAGAAAAGTGACATATTTAGCTCATGGGGAGGTTGGATTTTCTGTAAGGAAAGATAAGGAGATAGTCATTTTTGAATTTGGTATTTTTGGACAGTTAGTCATTTTTTGCTAAGTGTTGTCATCAATGCCAAAGGGGGAGAATTTTGGCATGAGATTAATGATATGAGGAGTTATGTGTTGTCATTTATAGAAACCATGAACACTATTCTAGTGATGACTAATATTGATATGGTGTTACTGGCGGAAGGCTAGTAAATTGGCTAAGTATGAGTTAGCAAACATAGTTTGCAACTCTTTGTATATGGATTGGTATGGGTACATATGTTCAATTTTTGAGGTGAGATCCTAGGAGATGATTCAAAAAGGTCTTATATGCTTATGTATATGATCAAAATAGTTAATACTTTCATTTGATTGAGCTAAATATTTCTGTGTATCAAGTTGATAGAGTTCAGTGGGAGAAAGTGATAGTTGATTAGCAGATTGATCGACGATCCTATATCTCGGTGATCGGATTGGTTTGAGAGTAGATAAAGGTATAGCCAACATGCTTGATGATATCTATGTTTGTCTTCAATTTTAGGAACGCATTTTCCTAAAGAATCTGGCTAACACTTCACACATTACATATTTGTTTCCTGAGGCCAACAAAATTTGAAAGTAATGCATATATTAGATCATGTTTTTGAGATGGTATACACACATATTTACATGTGATGACTAGATATGAATGCTACATGTGTATATTATTTTTGGTAGAGATTTGGATATCAGTAGAAGAATATATATACTTTATTGGAACTATACTGGCATTGTTGATGCTACCTTTAGTTCACCCTCTTTTGAGTAAATCTTATGTATGGTAGTGAGACCCTGAAGGTTGTACACCTATTTTGTATCTGAGCAGTGAGCTCTAGGTTGTAAGCCTAAAAGTAGGTGCATTCCCCTTATGTACTCAACCCCTAAAAGGTTATATTATTCATATTGTTACAGTAATATTTGGGGTTTCCATCCCCACCGTGGTTTTTCCCTTAACTTGGTTTCCACAATAAAATCATGATTTTATGATGTTGTGGATGTTTTATTTATGCTTTAGTTGTTTACTTTTCTTTTCTTTAAGTTCATGGTTATGCAATCAAGTTAAAAAGGTTAAAACTTCTAGAACATTGATTCACCCCCCTTCCCTCTCAGTGTTCTTCAATCCTAACAAACTATACAAAATTTGGTATTAGGTGTTAGCTAGTATGGCGAATGCACAAAGATAAAAACAAGAAATGGGCTATAATATTCTACAACAAATATTTAAATCCAGAGGGAAATAATGATATACTTAACACTAGTAAACCTCCCCTTAGATCAAGAATTTGGAACTTTAAGGAAAAATGTAAACATATCATTACTAATTATATCTCTTAGGATATTCATGATGGATCATAGGCTTTATTCTAGTCAGATTCATGGGAAAGATGGTCAAGCCTTGATATATTACTAGTGGCCTCTAATATCAAGCAGTTTCTGACCAATGGATCGATGGGGCTATCAGGTGAGAGATTACTTGGAGCTCATAGGAACTAGAGTCTCTAGTGAATGGAGATGCGGAAAATTTGATATCTTTTATTTTGATATAAATTAAACTACCTCTCTTAAAGAATAATTGAGTAGAAGATATATTTCTATCAAATCGGGTGAAGACAGAATTATATGGAATGGATCAAAGCTCGAGACATACAATGTGAAATAGGGTTACTCTCTTTTGTATTCATCTATGAGAAGACCAAGCACAAAACTTCCACTTCACATGTGCTGGAAGAAATTCATCCTCCCCAAATTAGGTTTATTGTTTTGGCCATTTTATAGAGAATGATCCTCATAGCTCAGATAGGCTTAGAAGAATGGGCTTTCATGGGCCTTCAATTTGTAGACTATGTAAACAAGCCAAAGAAACTACATATCATCTTTTTGTGGAATGCTCTTACTTGATTAGATGTTGACAATAGATTTGTTCCAAATTAGGATGGCAAGGGGCTCTCCCAAATAAATTTTGAGTTTTTCCAAAGTTGTTCGATCATCAAAAAATAGTAGCCTTCCATTGCATTTGGAACATTATTCCTTCCACTCTAATATGGGAATTATGGAAAGAGAGGAATAGAAGGCTGTTCCAAGAATAAGAGATGAATATTAAATCATTCTAGAGTAAAGTAGAAGTAACCATTATTGAAATTGTTAATAAAAAATTAAGCATTTATGCCCCCAAAAAAGTACTCTTCTTGAAATGGGACGGTATCATGAGATTTAATTGACATGGCCTTAGGATTCCTAATTAGATTGGAAATGGAAATAAAATCTCAGGTATAGATAGGATACATGTGTAATGGGAGAAACCACCTATAGGGTAGGTGAAACTCAATTTTGATGGGGCTTCAAGAGGTAACCTTGGTATCTCTAGTATAGGGTGCCTACTTACAAATTGGGAAAGTAAAACAATTTTTACGACATGTCAACATACTATATTTGGTACCAATAGTTAAGCATAAATCAGGCATTATTGCATGGAGCTTCAATCATTAGAAACTTGGGCTTCAAGAAGGTGATCCTCAAAGGGGACTCTACTAATGTAGTTAATGCAGTTAGAAAGGAATACACTCCAAACTAGAAACTTAAAACCATTATCAACCAAATTATTATCATCATTAATAATTTGACAACATCACCATCAACCACATTTACCATGAAGGTAATGTTGAGGAAAATGGACTTGCTAACTTGACGGCAGATGATTCTACAAATGTGAATATCCACACATTATAAACATGAAGATAGCATTCAGTGGCAAGATAATTTCTTCCCAATTGATAGCTTATGCGGTTGGTATGAAGGAGATATAGAATCTCTTCTCGCTTCCTAAATACTTTGTTGGATCTTAGAGCCACAAAGGTAGTACTCTTATACTCTTTAAGGAATATTCATCTAGGAGATATTAGTAGATGATTGAGACATTGTGGTTTGGGCAGAGCTGGGAGTTGGCATGTTCTAGCCCAACAATACTCTCAATTGTTTTATTCAAGGGGAGGACGTATGAAAAAATCCCTCATGCCTGATGTCATAGGTGCAAAGTTTGAGATTCATCACCACTAGGCATGGCTAGGCAGTGGAGGAAACTCAAATGTTGATTGGCCTTTAACATTTGTAGATTTGGTAAAGATTGGAGTCTTCTACCATGAAGCCTAAATGACATTTGGTTTCATTTTTTTCTTTTTTCTTTTTTGTTGTAGGTAATGCGTAGTGAGAGATGCAGTTGTATGTGCCATGAGGATGCTAATGCACTTTAGTAAATACAGACCCAAATTTTCAAAAATAGAGGCAAATCTTAGTTTTGGTTGTTCGTGTGGAAGTGCATAGATATGTTTGAGATGGAAGATAATGGTAGTATGGCTGAAGGAGAAGGAAATGCTTCCTCCATTAGGGATAGAATTGAATGGATGAATCACTTTAAAATATTTTATTAAGAAAATAAAAATAATAATATTTTTTTTGGTTTTAACTCAAACAAGTACATTATATGTGTGTGTGTGTGTGTGTGTGGCGAAAAATGTGTAAATCCAATTAATGTATTAATATATAATAAACTAGTTCAAGAGCTCCTAGAGGAAAGAACCAACTAAGAAAACCTTCATTCCTTGCTCAAAATATAGAGTATAAGGACTCATTGACTTGACTAAAGAAGGAAAGATCCATTACAACTAGACTCATAAATTTCCCAGATTATATTTAGGATGGCAACAAAAAACACTACTCTATAAACTAATAAATGTTATATATAGTCATAATGTTTCCTCTACAATAAGACTCACATGTATACCATTTTTATATTTTTATTGTTTACATTTGCCAACCCAAATGACATCAAAATAGACTGGAACTAATACCCAAAAACCTAAATTTACATATGGATACTATTTTTTCCCTTTTGATTAATTAAAAAAGTCACTCCAAATATCTTCAAAAAGCATGTGTCTTCATACACTTTTCGTTCTAAAACTGCAAAACACGAAGGGCACCAATTGATGGGCAAAAAATTACAAAATTAGGTGCCACAAAAAGCATGTAACTTAAAACAGTATTTGTTATGCAACTGGAAAGCTCAAAGGGAATAAAATTGAAAAATTGGGTGAATGTCAGGGTTTCTAACTAACATTTTGAGTTATTCTTCCATGTGTTGAAGACCCAAATCATTCTAATCGTGTCTTTCAAAATGAGATATATTTGTGTTTTCAAAATATACCTGAGAGGATCTTAGAGCTGAAGATTGATGTGTGGTCATCAAAGGGGAACGGGAAGGATTGGCATTTCCTTTCAACCAGAGACCCGGTGGTGGAGAGTGTTTAAAGAGGCAATTGGCAATTTATGTTCATGTTCCATACTAGCCAGTAGTGCATTCAGATTGGAGTAGATTTTTCTTCTCACCTCCGGATCCAAAGTCCTTCCATGATTTTGAAGAGCCTGTTGAAGGAACCTAAAGTTCTGTTGCTCCAGCAACTGCTCGATACTATCATAGATTATCACAAAGGACTCTTTGTTGAGTATAAAAATGTTGGTGGAAGAGACCACTAACAGGGACTTGTGCTTTCCACAAGTCATATCATTGAACTACTAACAATAACTTATTTCCTGCTATAAATTCTAGTTTAATAGCCCTGTAATTTTTTCTAAAGTGTTCCATGATTGTAACAGATCGAGAGCATTTGAAAGAAAGATGGATATTAAATATGATGGATAAAATGATTCTCCTTTCATGTAGGTAGAGAATTCCATCGCCAATTATTCGCTTCATGCTTCTTCTGCAATGCTGACAATGGAGATTGAATATGTGCCCTATTTTCTCATCCACGACATGCTCTGCAAACTGCAATTCCCATTCTTCCACAGAAAGAGACACTCCGTAGTTTCATGGCCAATATTCCATTGTTGGTGACAAAGTCACACTCTTCAAATCCCCTGATTCTGATGATGAAGAAAAGCTCTGCATAATGCTAATTCTTTGCACAAATTACAAACATATATGTCTTGATGAAGAATTCTATAGCATATTAATTTGGATGGCCATCACGATATAATTTTATATGTCAGATTTTTATCTTTGGCTTATAAAGGATGAGTACTGGTCACACAAGTGATTCAACATTTTCCAATTTCATCAATTTATTAACAGTTGAGGATCCACACATGCAAACATAAAACCATGGATACATAAATATTTAAGTGTCCTTCAAGATAAGCTTTAACATGTTTGCTTATTACCACATGGTACTGTGTGATAATGTTAGTATTATTACCTGTTAAGGGACCGATATCATTTCTCTGTGTACAATTGCAGCTAGTGATAGGTAATCATCTAAGTTATATCTTGTATGTGTTGATTCCATATTTATTTTGTCACATCCAAATTAGCTAAGTAATCTACCAATTTATTTCCTTCTCTGTACGTGTGGGAAATGTAGTAGTTATTGAAAGAGTCTAGCAATGACCATATTTAATTTAAGATATATTTAATCATCCAGTTAAATAATTTCTTACTTTTACATGCATTTACAATTTATTTTGAATCAACCATAAATGTGTATATTTGTAATCCCAACTTCTTGGCTAATGTTAAGCCAAATAAAAGTGCATGAGCTTCAACAATGTTATTTATACCAAGAGGAAGGGCAGATGATTTGTAGGCCTTCAAATTTCTCAAATGGTCTATAATACAAACCCCTATACCCAAGTCTCCAGGGTTACCTCACGAAGACCCATAAAAAATAATCTTCACATAATTAAGAATTGGAGGTTGTCATTTAATAGTACTTCTGTCAATTTGATGTTGAGCTTGTCTAGGTAGACCAGAGGGTGAAAGGAATAAGAGATGAATCCAGTCCTTTAGTATTTTTCAATTCCAAGGATTAAAGAATTAATTGCACTTAAAATAATTCTAGATGTTAGCATTAACTAGTTTTGAGGTGGATTTCTCAATACCTTCTAAAATACTCTGTATAGGGGAAGCTAACTACCTGAAAATTCATTCCCAAATGGACCATAAAAATGTGGCTGGTACACATTTCCAAATTCATTCAAAAAGTGATGAAGAAAAAAGAATAGGCCAAGATTGAAACAAGTCCCATGTTGAGTTGGGTAATGGTATAGATAGGCTTAGTTTGTTCACATTGAAATACCAATATTGTTGAGAAAATGTGCATTGTAGGAATAGATGATCAATTGTTTCATTCTCTTTTTTACATAGAACACAGTGGAATGGTTGGGCAATTTGTAGCTTGACCAACTTATCACTTGTTAAAATATTTTTTTGCAAATCTATCCATGCAAAACATTCTGTTCTAGGAAGAACTGAACAATTTCAATGGAAGGAAAAAGTTCTTTGTGTTTGTTGATGGTTATTCATTTTCTGAATATCCTTGTACCCATATTTTATTGTGTAATTTACATATTTTGAAGGGGCCGATATGATTTTACCATGTTCTTTTGAGAAATAAACAACTCTACTAGATAAAATATTTTGCAAGCAATTTTTTTGTATAGGGTTAATGGGGAGATCAAGGGGATCCTTCCAAATGGTTTTCCCTGAACAAACTTCAATTCCAAAAACATAGTCTATCAGTTTGAACCCCCAATGGCTAATATCATACACAAAATTACATCTGACAATAAAGTGGTTTGATTAAGAGGTTGTAGACCATTCCATGAATCATTCCAGAAGTGAATCTATTCTCCATTATGCACTTCCCATGAAACAAATTTAGACACTACATCTCAAGAGGAAAGCATAATCTTCCATATGGTTGAGCCTTTAGGTGGGTCAGAAATGGTAATCATTCTAAGAGGAATGTTAAAATATAAGTATTTTTCTTGCATGATCTGGCACAGTTTGGTATCAGGTTTAGTATACATTTTTTAAACAAGTTTCCCACCAAATGCTTCATTCCTTTTAGAGAGATCTTGTAATCCTATTCCTCCAACCTTATTGTTAAGTGCCATGTTTTTTAAAGAGTTCAGTCAGATATTTTTTTCCTCGTATATTTTTCCTTTCCAAAGAAAATCTGTAATGATATTTTTAATTTGCAATATCACCAAGCTAGGAGCTTTTAGTACATATATGTACTATTAGGAATAGCAGCTAGAAGAATTTTAATGAGTAAAATCCTGCCTCATAATGATAACCATCTTGTCTTCCATGCTGACACTCTGTTTTGGATCCTTTCAGTGACGACTTTCCAGTAACAAGTTATTGGATCCCACAAAGAAAGGAATACCTAAATAAGTAGAGGGGGGTTTCTCTAATGTGAAGCCTAGAATCTTAACAATTTTCTTTAAAATGACAACATTTGTGTTGAATATATATACCTTGGATTTATGAGCATTTATCTTTTGACCTAAAATTATGGTATACAAGTCCAATGTTTTCTTGATTTACTTGACCTCTTGAACATATGATCTTCCAAAAAGTAGAGTATCGTCTGCAAATAATGAGTTGGTAAATAAAATAGGGGTCCCTAAAATTTGAGCACCCTACCAAAGCTCCCTTTCATTCCGTAATCTAATTATTCTACTGAAATTTTCTGCCATAATAATGAATAGAAAAGGGAGAAAAGAGATCTCCTTGTCTAACTCCCTGAGAAGTAGCAAAAAACCAAATGGTCCCCCATTAATAAGGATTGAGAAAAAAATAATTTGTATACAAGATCTGATCTACTTATATGAGAATCCAATTTTTTGAAGAACTTTAAGTAGAAAGGACTAGTTAACCTTATCATGCGCTTTTATCATATCCAACTTCACTATAAATGCTAGTAATTGGTTTGTATTTATGGAGTGAAGTAATTCATGTACTACTAAAGCCCCTTCCATTGTTTCTCTGCCTGGAACAAAACCACCTTGTTCTGATGAGATAATTTTTGGTATAAGATGTTGGAGTTGAGAAAATAAATGGCTTTTGAAAAGATCTTATATATTGTATTGCATAATGAAATGGGTCTGAAATCTGCAAAGGTCTTATGCTCCTTAATCTTGGGTATGATAGAAATATTGGTGACATTAACAATTTTAAGAACGTATGCACTCTTTCTTGATAGATCAAAAAAAATAACATCCCATCATGTTTTTAAAAAGAACTTACAGTAAATCCACATGGACTAAGGAGATTTGTCTACAGCCAAAGAGAAGACTACTTTTCAACTTCTAGAATATTTAAAGGTTTCATAAGGAAATGATTGACTTGAGGAGTAATTATGGAGGGAATGGCATCAAATAGTTCATTTTATTGGGATTCCTTTGGAAGAGGAGAAGAAGGAGGAGCTAATATATATTTTTTAAATGACCACCCTCTTCTCAAATGGCCCGTGCATTTGATATTTCATTTCCAGAGGTAGAGTCATTAATTTGGTGAAGATTGTAGTTGCTGCTCTTTTTAATTTTTTTGACACATGAAAAAATGTAGTGTTCTTATCCCCTTCCTTGAGTCATAATTCATGAGAATTCTGTCTCCAATATATTTCTTCCCTTTTACCCAATTCTTCTCAATCTTCTTGCAATTGTTTTTTTTCTTTTTAAAAGAGGCTCAATATAGGCCATGACGGAGGATTTGCTCATTAATCTCATACAAATCCTTTTCAACAACCACCTTTTGAGTAAAAATATTCTTGAAAAAATGTTTGTTCCATATTTTAATTAGATATTTTACATACTACATCTTCTTAAAAAGTTGAAACATTTTGGTAACTTTGTGATATGGGGCACTCACCCACCATTGCCTCAATAGAGGAAGGAAATGTGGATGATGAAACCACATTTTTTCAAATTTGAAGGAAGGCCTATGTCTATGTGTTGATGTTAGTGCAATCTTCATCATATTCAGCAAAATAGGAAAATGGTCAGATCCTGTGAAAGGTAGAATAATTGACTAAATATTAAAATCTTGAATCTTCCAACACCATGAAATAAGAAACCTATACAATCTTTCAGCAATCTGGAGGAAGTTTTCTCTTCTATTTGTCCAAGTGAAAAGGTCATTCCGAGGAAAAATGTTTGTTAAAGCATTGTCATTTATGAAAGAACTAAAATATTCAATGGTTTTGATGGGGGCGTATTCCACCTTTATTCTCTAAAGATGAAGTTATTGCATTAAAATCTCCCCCTAAAATGATTTATTGGTCTATGTATTGCTGAATAAAAGAAGTAAGAGAGATCCAAGTCATTTTCTTTTCATGGGTAGCAGTTGGTCCATGTACATTGATCAGACTAAACGATAAATCAAAATTCTGAATATTTAGCAATTGCCAGTTATTGTCTTGTTTAAGAACCTGCACCTTTGTTGTTTTAGGATCTCATAAAGTGATGAGACCTCCAGATTCTCCTAATGCCTGAACATAAACTGACTTTCATTTGGTCCATTCCTGTATAGTTTTTTAAAATGTATCTTGAGATGTTTTGGTCTCTTGTAGAAAGATAATGTAAGCTTGTGAAAAATCAAATTGTTTCTTGATTCTATCTTTTATCAGAGTCATTTATGCCTCTTATATTCCAAGAAATTATCTTCATTTATGGAAATAATAACAAGTTATCCTCATCCTCTTTGTAGATGAGAATTGTCGGTTTATGGTGACTGATCAGGAAAGTACTATACACTTTGCTAAAATTTTTGGTTAACTCATCAAGCATTTTTGGGGTTAAATCATCAAGAATTTCCATTGGTTAACTCATCAAGCATTTCCCTAGGTTAACTTATCAAGCAACTTTTAGGGTTAGAGTTTTTCTATAAGAAAAGCGGTGTTAGGGTTATGGCTTGCTAGAGTGAAGAATTATTGTAGCATTTGCAACTTGGTATTTAGGTGCAAGGGATCATTGGTTGAATAATATTGGACTCTTTGTTTTGTGGATGTAGCCCAATATTGGGTGAACCACATTAAATTATTTGTGCCTTATTTCTGTGTGTGTTTTATTTCTCAATTTCATTGATTGTATCTGCATTTAACTATTAAGATATATGTCTTATATTCCTAACAATAATTTCCCATCAAGTGTAGTTTGTGTGCATGTTTCTATCTCCTCTTTGATCTTACTACTTTTTGGATTTCTTCCTCTAGGTTTTGAATTTTTTTGTTGACTTGCATAAAGAGGGTGATTGTGTAATTGACAAAACCTGAGAGAAATCAAACTCTTTATGTTCTTGTACCTCTGATCCAAAATCCTACTATGAGCTTATGGACAATAGAGAATGTTTCCTGGTTTTGTTGTTGAGATCTTCCTAAACCTAGATCTTTCAAGGTGTTCTCATCCAAGATCATGTTCTCATCCAATTTCATGATAATTTTTTTTCTATTTACCTCTAGCATTTGAGAAGAAGACTCAACCAAGAGAGAGACTATGAGGTTTGTGTTATGATCATACAGCTCTACCTCTGGTATTTCTTCAATCAGTTTTGATTCCACTGATACCAATAATTCATGAGCCATGTTTTCTAAATCTGTTATGGATGGTTGTTTTCTCTAATATTTCTCTATAGGTAAAGAGTCCTAGTGCACCTTTGAGGAAGGAGGCAGAGGAAAATATAAATATTTATCCATTATATCAAGTGGATGATTTTGAAAAATCAATTTATTAACTAGATCATCCATATTTTTTTCACCTCTAGGTAGGAGACCAACCTGAAAGAAAGTGATGTGTCCTCATGTGAAACATCTTTTGCAGACATGGTGGTTGTTACATTCTAACCTTTGATAAGAGGAGCATTAAAACGTGTGGAATTCTTAAAAGAGCTAAAAGCGGTGATAATCGAACTGGAGGTTGGTCTCTGATAATTAATAATATGATGCACCTTACACCAATCACCTATGAAGTAAATAAGATTTGAGATCACTTCAGATACTAGTAGATTGGTTGTTAGAGGGCGATATACCTCTCAATTTGCAATTAAGGTGTTCTGAATTTTTTGAAAAGAGTTTGATGTCAGGTCTTCTTCCTGGGATATAGTAAATTTGTCTCGATAATCTTCTGAAGATGTAAAGAAGGAACACTAAAGTGAATCAGTTACATTATCATCATATACTCTCAAAAATGAAGGTCGACATCCCTGACATTGAGTATTAAAGTAACCCAAATAGATGGAATGTTTGTCTATGGTCTTAAATTTCTTGGTCCTATGTACCAAATTTTGAAAGGATAGAAACAACTTTCGAAAATGGCTTAGAGAGATTGACAAGAAAACACACTCTAACTAGGATATACGTGTAATCAAAGCTTATGAGATCATGTTTAATAATATACCCAGTTGGTTTGCAAAAATCTCAATAAGCAACGATGAGAATGTGACCCAAAAGGACATAAAATTGCAAATAATAGATTCAGCCCTAAAGTTTGGCATCCAAGGAATAGTATAGATACCTAAACCCTTACAAAACCACCCTTTAAATTTATGAGCTACATTTAGTCTATCATCTTTGGAATAAAAAAGAGCAATGAATTTCTGAGAATCTTTGTCAGTATAGAAAATATCTTTGACCCCTTTCCATTTTTCTTTATCCCATACAGTTAACTCAAAAAAATATTAGGGGAAGCATGCCAGAACTTACCAATAAGATTTGTTTCCTCCAGATGTGTAATTTGCTGTAGAAGGAAATGATCCGATAGAGAGATCTTATAAGGATGATCTTCTTGAGCCATCTCATTGGTGTCAAGTTCTTTTCTTCGATGCATATCACCATTGTGAGGGGGTTTCGTTAGCAGCAGATATTTTGTCTGGTTGAGGATCAGGTACTTTCTTTCTCTATACTTGCACGATCCTTTTTGGCTTGAAGGTTGCTCTTTCATTAGTCTGATACAAGTTAGAATCCCTTTTTTGAAGAGGGATTTTGTCAGGATTACTTAGAAATCTAGGGTTTTGCACAGAAATGGTATTCAGCCAAGAAACATAGGATGGGTATCTCCAAGATCCATCAGTGACATGCTCTTCAATGGGTGTGCTATCGTCTCCAACGTCATCATTAGATTGGGTAGTATGAATAGGGGAACCATCGCAAATATCAAAAACTAGTTGTGGTCATTTATCTAGTCTTCTAGGTTTTCTTTTAACTTGCCAAAAAAAGTTCCAAGGACCCCATGTGACTGTTGATTACGACGGAATCTTCTGCCAAATCAATGTCACCACTAGTCAGGTATGAATCTCTGCGCCTCTCTGCTTCCATTACCTCCACTGGTATGGTTCAATTTTGTTTCCCACTCATGCAACTGCTCAGACCGCTCCATTCTGGACTTGTGAAGCTTTTTTTTAATATACATAAGTTGTTTATAGTATTGCAATATAATTATTCCAGCGATATGAATAATAATTTTTTTACAAATTTTAGAGTCATCTCAATCAAATATTATGTAATTGACTTTATAAAAATTATAATTTCTTTTAAGTTTTAAAAGGTATATATACATTTAATTTTTATATTTTAATGTTATTATTTGATAGTAATTAAAAATGGTTCTTATTGAAAGATATATTATAGATTCACTTATTATTTAATATTTAATTGTGATATTAGTATCCATTTCTTTGTTTTAGTCTATATATGTAATTATGAACTAAATTACAATAGTATTTAATTACACTCATATTTAAAACAAATGTATTAAATTCATGAGCTAGGAAGTGTGAGATGTAAATTAGGAAAGCAAAAAAGAGAGGAGAATTATTATAATGATTATACACCATAAATAAGTTGTGGATTAAATATTTTTGAAGAATAAATGTTGGATAGGACTAAAGGAACAAGCCTACAATAATTTACAGTCTCTAGGAGTTGTATAGGGTAAATCACATAACCTTGGGAACTAAAGTAGACATGTAGTCCAAGCATGTGGACACTCGTATCGATCTTAGGGGCTTGTGTAGAAATTGGTTATGGACTTGAGTGTAGAAATAACCTTCCATGAGGATATGGAAAGAGAATAAATTGGTTGATTCTAGATGCAAATAAAAACATGCCCCATGCCCCAAGTCCTCTAGCTATGCATCACGGAGAGACTTATTAGACAAGGACACTCAACGAAAATCAATAACAGTCAGCACACAAAGAAAATATCATAAAATAGCTCAAGCATTAAGTGTTGCGTTAAAAAATTTAAGTGTGTTAACCGATACTGAGTTCCGAGGATAAGGATCAAAATGCTTGCAAGCAGGTAAGACCACAAGACAAAAACCGGGGTAAGACCAAACCGATAAGTGTTGAAAAACACTCGATGTCAGGGGTTGTATTGAAAAATACAGTTGGGGTGGTGTTGAAAAACACCATTTGCGCGGTGTCCTAAAGACAAACACATCCAAGAGACTGAAGCCAACAGAGTTGTGCCCCCTCGACAAAGACAAAGACCAATTCCAAAACCAAGGCAACAAGGACAAGGTATGATGGGGAAAGGTTGAGTGACAAGGACACGCGCTAAGAAATAGGAGTGCAAAGGCCTCAAGTAGCGCTCGTTTCCAGGTTTTCACCACTTGGATTTTATTACAAATTTTTCATTTTCATTTTTTATTTATTTTTTTTCTTCTTTTTTCAGGACTTTTTTATAATTTTTTTAAATTTTTGCTACCAAGGCGCCTGTTTCCGGGTTTTCACCAAGGTACTTTTTCTATTTTTTTGAATTTTTTGAATTTTTTGAATTTTTGATTTTTTTGTATTTTGGAAATATATACTTTTTTTTGGAGATACATCAAAGTGGCTATTGCTAGGTTTTCACTAAGATGATCATTTTTTCAGGACATTTTCTGATTTTTAGAATTTCTGACAATATATCATTTTTTTGAATTTTTTTCAGGATCAATAATACGTACAAAAGGATGCCCCTAGACAGAACGGGCATTATGGATAGAACTTCTTCAGGTGGATAGGATCAGGGAGCTATTCTCCCTCCTCTGTAGATAGTAAATAAGCACCTGTCCCAAAAGTTGTTGTAATAATATAAGGTCCAAGCCAATTAGGTTCAAATTTACCCTTTTGATCTCTATGGTTGATTCTTTAAAGAGATATTTCACGTTTGTCACATTTCAGCAAATCCCTAGAGCAGAAAACAAAGCAGTTGATGCTATGGCTACACTTGCTTCACTTCTTCAGTTGGAACAACATGAGTCAAGAT
>MU224468.1:347473-361672 GCA_018584345.1 Thuja plicata
TAAATCTTTTAATTAGATAAAAATGATCAAACCTTAGGAAATATTGAAATAATTGAATTAATTACAATTTGATCAAGGAAATTGATTTGAATTGAAAATGTTCCAAAGCATTGATTCAGAAATTTGATAAAATGATAAAATAATAAATGGGGCCCAAAGTCTAGGCGACCATTTTAGGGTGCATACAGTATCAAAATCATGAATAGTATCATGTTCAAGTATAGTATGTTGTTTGAATCATAAAGAGGTACAATAGAGTTTGTAATAGGAACATCTAAGAATGGCTATGAATTAGGATATTTATATGTCTCCCAAAATCTAGTCCAATGGGAATGTGGACGCTCAATGTGATTAATGGAATTCAAGTTATTGTCATCAACATGGAAACAAATCACTCTTAGGACATATGATACTTTTTTAAATATCAATAAAATTTCTTACTAGTAGTACTGGGAGGGAAACAAGACCATAAAATGTAGCAAAAGATGAAGCCAATGAAAATGTTTCAAGATATCGTCTCTTCATTGTTATAGTTTCCCCCTTTCAATATGATTAGAGAAGAGTGAAATGAAAAGCCCATAATGAATTGCGAAAAATCTCAAAACTTCAAAGATATAAATCCTCAATAGGAATTAAAAACTCTCAATTATGATCAATATTGAAAATGAAGCCACCAAAAAAGATAGAACCTCTTTGGGCATTAGGGAGTCTATGTAATTGATCATAATGTGATATTGTTTTAATTAAAAATTATATGCATAGGACAAAAAGTAATGAATATCATAGAAGAGCTCCTCAATACCTATCCAACACCATAAGAATCACAAAAAATGGATAAATGTGCAAAAAATATATATGTTTAAAAATTCAAATGAGAGATTTGAAGTAAAGAAAGAGTAAAATACACCTACAAAAAATATAATGAGACCTATGCCAATAAAAATTACATGGAACCAAATTTCCAATTATATATCATTTATAAAATTTGACTCCTAGATCAAATGCAATGTTAATTTGAAAATAAATCTCAATTAGGGCATCAAGAGAAAGAAAAAAATTGACTTATAAGGGCTAGTTGTTGGTTAGTCCATGTGAACTCACACAAGTAGATTAACCACTGGCTAGAATGGATAAACTCAAGTGGAGTGAAAAAATTTGACAATAGAAGGAGATGCACCACCTTTTGGGTATTTACACATCAAGCATGATGTGACCCTTACACATAGAATATTCTTTATGAAATATGTCAATGTTAATGTTGAATATACCTCAAATATTCTAATTGATGATGACACAATAAAATGTGACAGTGATTGATTGTATAGGCATAGATTCATGTAAATCATGCATATTTTATATTATTTATACAATTTTTTGAACCAAAAAATTGAAGACTCCCAAAAATGGTTGAATTTTCTTCCTAGTTATGAAGTGTGTTATATAAAATAAGGGTTTTGAGGCCTTTTGGACTCATTGGTAAGGTTTTTTTTGTCCCAAAATATAGCTAACCAAATTTCATGCTTGAATCTCTATCAAACCTAAGGAGATTTTAGATATGAACATCTAACACCATATACGAGTTGATAGTGAGTTCACACACCCAAAGATCACCTAAAAAATAACAATAACCTACTACAAGAGAATGTGAAAAGTGAATAATTTTCTTTATTATGGATGCAATAATACACAATAATCAGTAATGAATAGGGGACTTGGTTATATAGGAAAGATAAGAAATAGGAGTAGACAAGACTATGAGAAGTGTCTTAATTTTATGACAAGAGACAACTAAAGATAATATAATATCATATAAAAACTAAGAACTTCCAGAAAATTTCCTCGTCTCTAAATAAATTTAACATGTTACCTACTAAGTGAATTAGTGATGTAAAAAATCATGCTCACACAATTTATTTTAATAATACAAAATAAGAAATAGGTTCAAGATAGATTTTCAAGTTCACCACATGAAACATGGTTTTTTTTTACAAGACCTAATTTTTAATGTGCACCTAGGAGATAACAAATCTTTCTTTGCTCTAATCTATCCAATTTTTTATGCAAATTGAAGAATAAAATACAACAATAACTAATCACATTTTAATTACCATATAATATATTAAATACATGGGTTAAAAAATATTTTATATACAAACTATAAAACCATAAAAGAGAGGAGAAGAATGATCTTATAAACCCCTAGATATATTGTGAAGTTAAGATAATTAAAGGAGAAATGTTGGATAGGACTAGAGGAACAAGGCTATAAATATAGAGCCTTTAAGAGTTGTGTAGGGTAAACTACATGAGCTTAGGCACTAGTGTCTAGACATGGGTCAAATCTAGGTTCTCATGCAAACATGTGTCAATGTTGTCTACTTATGTAAACAACAATGTGCTAGGTGTTAGAGACATTCTAGATATATGTAAAATGTCGTATTTCCCTTTCAAGGGCACGACATCCTAGACAAGATAGACATTACAGAGGGAAACAATAAGACTTTGTTTGCTACAATAGTGAATGTTATGTGATTCCTATTCTACTTGTATTGATGTACTACAAACAACTACTTTAAATATTCAAATAACATTTTCAACAGTATAGAATAAACATTAAAAAATAATAGACAATAGTTTTTTATATATATTTAGTTAATATATTTATGCTTATTCAAACTATCATTATTTTAATGTAAAATAATATTAAAATCTTAATCTTCCCAATTTATGATTTCTTCTTTCTCCCATTTAATGAATAAATTTGATTGTAGTACATATAAAATATCAAAGTTCTACACATGAAATCTGAAACAGATCTAAGAGGAGCTTCTAAATTTAAACTATCTTGACCTTACCACCCAAGTCTTCCTATTCATTTTATCTATCACTCTGAGTTACAATTATTAATGCTTCATATTGCACAAGTCCATTTCTATAATTTTACCTCTGTTTTTTCTCTTTTTTTTCATTTGCCAAGTAATAGTTGTAACTAGAACCAATTTTGAATTTGTGGTGTAGTCTAACTATGCAGTGGTTGAAATGGGTGAGAGATTGATGTACTTCACAATGGCAGCAAGCCTGTTCACATACCTAACAGATGTGATGCACCAGGGTGTTTCAACATCTGCAGAAAAAGTGAATATATGGTCTGGTGTGACAACCATTGTTACCCTAATTGGAGGCTTCCTCAGTGATGCTTATGTGGGACGCTACAAGATGATCATTATCTCCTCACTTTTGTATCTCCCAGGCTTAGCATTCTTGATAGTCTCAGTATCATTCTCTTCTCTCAGGCCTCCTCCTAACACCAACAAGAATGCTACAGGCACTCAAATGGCGGTTTTGTACACATCGCTTTATATGATATCTATTGGGTCAGGTGCAATGAAGCCGTCTCTGCAATCATTTGCAGCTGAACAGTTTGATTACCAATACCCAAAGGAGAGCAAGCAACAAATCTCCTTCTTTAACTGGTACTACTTTTGCCTCATGTTTGCCATTCTCATGTCAAATACAGTGATAGTGTATGTTCAAGGAAATGTGAGTTGGGGAGCAGGATTTGGCATTATGGGGTTTGCGAATTTAATGTCTGTACTCATCTTCTTATGTGGGACACCCAAGTACAGACACAGAGTTCCTTCTGGCAGCTCAATTACTCGTATTGCTCAGGTTTGTAATTATTCTAAAATAATGGACAATTATCTGTCCCATGAAGGGAAACGTCTATGCAGCAGACTAAAACGTATTTCTTACCGAGGGGGACACTTAGTTTTTTTTTCAACTTTTTTTCAACTTCCTTATTATGTTTTACGTTTTAGTCTGCTATTTAGCCATATTATTTTCAAATGAAAAGACCCATTGACTGTTCCATTATTTTAATGGGTTTTATTAAAAAGGTCCAGTTACTGGCTAATGGTTTCAGTTGAAAAACTCCAGTCAGATAAGTAATCAATTGACTGTAAACTGTGCTGACATATTTCCTGTGAGCAGGTTTTAGTTGCAGCATTTAGAAACCGGCATTTGCAGGTAAAACTGGGTCACAGCCAAACAGGTGACTTGAAATGTCTTGAGAAGGCAAGCATAGGAGAAGAGGATCATGGGAGCAACAATCACTGGAAATCCTGCACAGGTGGACAAGTGGAAGAAGTAAAACAACTAGCAAGAATGGTGCCGTTGTGGCTCACAGTCATCATTTACTCGATCACTTTCCAACAGCGTAGCACATTCTTCATGAAGCAGGGCAGCACAATGGATAGGAGCATTGGCCCCCATTTCCGCATACCCCCTGCTTCCACCTTGGCCGTAATAATCATAAGCGCGATGATTACAGTGAGTGCATATGACCGCCTGCTGGTCCCAATCGCAGAAAGGATAAGCGGCCTGAAACGAGGCATAACCATTCTTCAGAGAATCGGGGCAGGATTGGTGTCCTCAATCGTGGCAATGATAATAGCGGCCCTGGTGGAAGCAAAGCGCCTGAAAATCGCACAAGCCCACGGTCTCGTGGAGAAGCCGGAGGCAGTGGTTCCCATGAGTGTATTTTGGCTTGCCCTGCCCAATGTAGTTTTGGGTATAGCGGATGCTTTTGCTCTGGTGGGTCTGCAGGAATTCTTTTATTCACAAGTTCCTGACAGCATGAGGAGCTTGGGGGTCGCCACCAATTTCACAGCTGCCGGTATCGGGAGCTTCGTCATTGGTCTTGTTATTCACATTGTCAACAGTGTTACGGGGAAGATGGGTCACAGGTGGCTGGAGAATAATCTCAATACAAGTCGACTGGATAACTTTTACTGGTTGCTGGTTGCTTTGAATGCTCTCAATCTTTTGGCCTTCATATTCATTGCACGCAAATATAGGTATAAGAGTTGCCCACAAGATGAGATTCATCACGCTAAATTTGCTGAAAGCTCTCGTGAGGAGGGATTGGGATGAATGTGAATTTGATAGAGATGCCTAACACACCTTAGATGGCAAATCATACTCACTTTTCTAATAAGATCCATCCATTTATATGATTCTAGATAAATCATCTAAACAAATTAAAGTGATGTACTATCTAATCAAGTTGAAGTTTAGAATCTATTAGAAAGAGTTTTTAAAAATTATTCATATTTTGTGTAAATAGATTCATGAGAAGAACTGTTCCAAATATAGAATTTGGATGAAGATCTCTTCTAGCTGTAAATGAATATGCATGAGATCTCTAGTTGTTATTTGAATTGTTAAGACTTCTACTTAGAAAAGTAGAATGTAATTTATTGCCTATCTATAATCTTTTGTATTAAGAAATTCTTGATTATGTGTTCAAGAAATTTTAGAATTCATTGAAGTTCCAAGAAGTGACATCATGCGCCAGAGCCAATAGAGACAACTGATGAAATTTATTTTGTTATCACATACACACTAACAAATTTGAATGTTTTGTAAAAATGGGCTCAATATATAATTATAAACTGCAGTAGTGGCAATGAACTAGGCAAAACAGAGTACTAAATCAGAATAAAATAATATAATTATCTACTAGAATTCATTAATGAAGTTCCAAGCAGTGTCATCCTGCGCCAGGGCCAATAGAGACAACTGATGAAATTTATTTTGTTATCATAGGCACACTAACAAATTTGAATGTTATGTAAAAACGGGCTCAATATATAATTCTAAACTGAAATAATGGCAATGAACAAGGCAAAATAGAGTACTAAATCAGAAATAAATAATGAAGAGATCTAGCTTTTATTATTTCAAATCCAAGAGCATACAATCTCATCACATTACATTGCAATACACTGTATTTCATTTCATTGTTACTCACAATGAGTAGCTTTCATATTTATAGTTGAGCTTAGAAGCTTCTAGAATTCTAGAGAATTTTTAATCTAGAATGTTCTTGTTCTTTGGACAAGTTCTAGATAGCTTCTAGTTGTTCTCTCTTCTAGAAAATACTATCTTTCTAGAACATTCCACGCATTCTAGACAATCTTATACCTTAACACCCCCCTTAAGATTGACTAAAATATTACAAAGAAGATACAAAGGAGAGGAGAACATTACAACACTATCCCCCTTAATGTTCACCTCTAACATAACAAGCATTTTTTATAAACCCTTTGGTAACCAATATATCCTTGAATTTTTCAATAGCATCATCTGATTTAAATTTGGTTTTGTAAACCCATTTGCAACCAATAACATCCTTAACTTTGGTATGAGGCACAAGTTCCCAAGTGTTGTTCTTTAGCAATGCATCATATTCCTCTTTCATAGCTTGCTCCCATTATTTCTTTCCTCTAGCTTCCTCATATGAGACTGGGTCATTAATCTATAATACTCTGGCCATGAGAGCATTACCATTCCTTTCTTGGTTCTTAATTCATTGCCTTACATTTCTTCAATGCTCCTTGTCTTTTGTCTAGCTGAAATATTATCTTCTTCATCATCACTTCCTACAAAAAAAAGGTTGGTCACAATCATTAGATATTTCATTAATGCAGAGTTTATCCAAGAAAATATGTGATCATCAAACTTTACATCTCTACTGACAAAAAAATTCGTTGCTACCAAATCATATAACCTATAAGCCTTTGATTCTTCACTGTAACCCATGAATAAACACTTATGAGTCTTTGGTTCTAACTTTTTCCTATTTTCATTAGGAATGTGTGCCCAAGCAATACACCCAAATACTTTAAAATATCCAATATGAGGTTTTCTACCACTTCATGCTTCTTCAGGGGTAATATTTGTGAGAGTTTTGGTTGGGGATCTATTCACAATATGTGCGGCACAAGAAACAAGCAAACTCCAAAATTTATCATCCAAACTTTTGGAATACAACCAACAACGAGCCATTTCTAAAAGAGCTGTATCCATTCTTTTAGCAACCCTACTTTTTCAGGGGTATAAGAAACCATCTTTTGCATCTTAATACCATAATTTCATAAAATGATTCAAATGCATACTACAATATCCACCCCCATTATCTGACTTCAAACACTTCATTTTTTTCTTTCAGGAAAATAAACACATACTCGTCTACTATAATCATCAGTAAAAGTACCTAACTCCTGAAAGTGATGAATAATGTGGTTCACATTAATCACTATGAATGAGTTCCAATGGATGAATAACTCTCTATGATTTTTGTATTTCAAAAAGATCTCGATGATGTTTATCTAACACACACTCCTTCAGAAGTTGAATTTTTTGTTAGTCTAACCATATCCTTTCTAACCATATCTTGTAACTTTCTATAATTTATAATAACAAAATTGAAAACTACCATAGTGAAATAAATAGATTTGTAGTTATGAAACCGCCATCGTAGCGCAGTGCTGCAGCTTCCTCTGTCGAGAGGTAGCGCAGTGTTGTAGCTTCCTCTACCATGGGCTCCAAGGGTCTTGTTGTGGCACCCTCCTCTGCTGCGGTGGGTCCTGTTGTGTTTGTGCCCTCGTCTACAACGGATGCCTCCACTTTGGCTGCATCTTCTGTCTTTGTTGAGTGTTTGCCATTCCTGCTTGCAATGTTTCCTCGGGGGTTGCTAGTATTCTTTTCCCTACTGTGGTGTATGAGCCTAATGGGGTGGAGGTTAGAGTTGTACATATGGGATCTCCTTCTGTTTGTGCCTCTGGCACCTCTCCTATGGTTTCAAAGGGTCTGGGGGAATCTTTTGCAAAGATCATTTCCAAGTCTTCTGGGGAAGGGATGAATCCTAGGGTTACTCTGGTTCCTGTATGTGGCTCTCTATCAGTTAACCTCTCCTCTGAGGCAGAAGGGGATTTGGAGAACAACATTGATTTTTTTTATTGCATGGTCTGATTTGCAGATTTTGAGGTTTCTGGCCTACCCTACCCCTTTTGCATGAATGGGTCTCTCGCAAGTGGGAACCATGGATTTCAGGTACTATTTATATCTTTCCTTTGGAGAAGGAGTTTTTCTTTGCAAAGTTTGATGTAGCAGAGGATAGAAACAAGATCCCTTTTGATCATTTTTTTGCTGGGAGGAAGACAAATTTATGGTTATGGAAAAACCCTGGCATCCTGATTTTAACCCTTTAATTGAAGTATTTAGCAAGTTACTTATTTGGGTTAGACTCCCTAACCCCCATCTTCATCTTTGGCATGATTCTGTCCTTGAGGAAGTGGGCGAGGCTTTGGGGAGCTTTATAATGTTGTCTCACAATTCCTACAACATTTATCATTCTGTAGTTTCTCGCATGTTAGTTGATATTGACACTTCACAAGGTCTCCCAGTTGACATCTAAATTGAATCTGATGTAGGATCATGGATCCAACAGCTTGACTATGAGGGTATTCCCTACAGATACATGTTTTAAAATGAGACACATATCTACTCAATGTGGCCTGGAACTCAAGAAAAATGGATCCCCTTCGTCTTGGTGGAAGGGCGCCTCCACAAAATATTACTCAGTCAAGAAAAGTTCCTCCATTCCTAGGAAGAAGGATAATCTTGTTCAGTCTCCTAGTTGTCCGGTTTCTGATTGTGCTGGTGTTGTTCTTTCTGGTGGTGATTATTCTCTTTCTCTGCAGGAGGATGGTGCTCCAGTGGATCTCTGCATGCTGGAAAAGATCTTGTTGTTTCCTTACTAGTGGCTAATGGGTCTTTGGTCACTGCTTCGTCTGATGCTGCTAGTGTTTTTGTTTATGTTTGTGCTAATTCAGATGAGATTTCTCCTTCTCAATTTTTGGTTGGGGCTAATGTCGGCCCTATATCGGATGTGCTGCTGGAGTATTCTTTTCCTTTGATGGGTGCTGGTGTGAGCTGGCAGGATGAGGCTGCTAGCGTGGATGATGGTTGGGTTACTGTTAAAGGAAAACATCTTAAAAGAACATCTTCCTCTTTTGATATTACCCTTCGATCCCAAATGAAGGGAGTGAAATGATAGGTCTCTCTCTTCCCACAATTATACCCCTCTGCTTTATCTTTTGTTGTGGTTTGAAAGGTGTCTCATCTTTTTTTTTTCAGTTTGTTCATTTCCTTTAGGCCTTCTGTTTAGGCAGTCTTGTTGTCTTTTGGAAACTTCTATTGCTATATTTTAAGTTCCTTTATGTACAGGGTTTCGAGGCCCCTTCAAAACCTGTTATTACCTCAATCAAAAAATTTCTATGATTTATATGTCCAATTCTACCATGCCAAAGTTCTGACAGGTAATTAGTTTGAGCAATAAAAGCATGGGAGAGTGTTTGTTTATCATCAACAAAACCAACAAATTTGAAGAAACCCTATTTATGATCAACTCTACCAATAGCAGTTATATTTTTGGGTATTTTCTATCTCTAGCAATAACTTGATTAGTAGTGACAACAACCTCAGATCCAAATTGAGCAATTTTAAATACTGAAATAAGATTCTCCCTTAATCCTTGTACAAATCTTTGTTTATTAATTTTCATGAGGGGAAGAATTTGTCTCCAGTCATGTGAAACGATGCTCCTAAACTTAAAATATATTTTGTATTATTCTCTGAAGCAAAGTATCCCCCCTTAATATGTGATTCACTTTTTGGTTTAGCACATACCTCTATATTTGGTTGTTCTTTCTTTTTAAAGGAGATGGCTATGTCTATCTACCTTGTCATCCTTATACCTTTCTTCCTTGGGCTTGTACTAACTACCTTTCATTGTTCCTCTTCTTCAAAAAAAAATTCTCAATATGATTCTCACCACCACAATACCTGCAAATAATGGGTTTCTTCCCACTTTCTTTTTTGCACCATTATTTCTAGAAAAAATACTTTTTATTAACGCAAAATGATTTTTGAAGGGACCCTAAAATCCTTTACAACTATGGGCAATTGCAAGAAGTTGGGTGCCAATTCGACGAAAGTCTTGTGGACTTGAAAAATGCTGCTAGAAATGGGCACCCATTTTGAAATAAACGGGCACCCATCTTAGGCTCAGACACCCGATCCAAAATTCAAAAAATGGGTGCCCATTTTTTTCCGAAATGGGTACCTGTTATTTTTCAAAATGGGTGCCCTTTATTTTTCAAAACGGGTGCCCGTGTTTTAAATTTTTTTTTTTTAAGAAACGTATTTTTCTATGCGGATTTATTATATTTAAGAAACGAGTACACGTTTTTAAACGTGTGCCCATTTTTTAAATTTAGAATTTACAAGACCACCCTTTGCATTAGATTTCAGTTTGAGGCAGGCTCGATAGGACCAAGATTATGCTTTGACCTCCAAAATAATTGCAAATGCATTTGAATACTAGATTTTTGTCTTGCCGTAATTTTTTGAGGGTCTTCCTAATCAAATTTTTTGATGAAATGAAAACTTATTAGAGAACTTACTATCTAGATTTCTAAAATATAAATTTTATAGTGATATGATCAATTTTACTATTTTTATAATATTTATTAATCAAAAGTGGTACCTAAACTTAAAATAGTAAGGTTCACTAAAACTTTAATAACTTTTAATTTTACATTTTTTTTAAAATAATTTATATGACATCAATCTACATAGAATTTCCTTGAAGATTAAAAAAAAAATTAAAATGTGAATTTTTCATCAAATCATGGTGGTCGTACACCAAAGGTTTCAAAAATATATTTTATAGTCAATTAAAAATTAATTAAAAAAAATATTCAATAAAAAAATATATATTCACATCAATATTTGGTGTCTTAGGTATCTTTCCCTTGAAGGATTCACAAAAATTCATATATTTAGGTCAAAATATGGTGGTCGTACACGTGTGTGGTATGGTCATGAAATAGGCATTTTGAAAAAGTAGTTTTTAAACATGCCTACTAAAAAACACTTTCTACCATGTGGGTGTTTCAATAAATTACATATTTGAAAATTAGACTCCGAGCACTACATTTTCTTTTAGTCAAGTGTTTTAAGATTCAATCTCTAAGTGCCTCAAATTTTGACATAAATTGACAACAAATTTAAAAAATAGGGAAAGCACTTCCACTTTTTGTTGGCACCAACTTCTTGTTGGCACCCCTATATTTTAATGGGATTGGTAGCCCACACACAAAAAACTGTGAACAAAAGAGTTTTATACATTGGTAGTCATGTCCACAACAAAACCAACAATAGCCAAAAAGATATAAAAAAAAATATGAAGAAATCTAGCTGCCCTAATGAGAAGCCAAAGCCTCAAAACACATTACATAGAATTTTGAAAGGATACTCAACCTTGGAAGGGTTTTGATAGGCCCCCATAACTTGGAACATGGGTTTTACATGGATCTCATAACCAGCAACAAGGTATTAGCCAAAAGATGGCAAAGGCCCAAACCACCAAAAGTGAGAGGCACAACCAAGGGGTTTGAAAGGTTCCCCTAACCTTCAGCATGATGTATTTTCTCTCAAAAAGGCCTTTATTAGCACCCTTCATAATGATGCATTTACTCTCAAAAAATCCTTTATTATCACCACTCCATTTCACCTCAATAGAAGCCAACAACATAGAGGAGGGAAGATCTAAGATTAAACACACCTCTTTTTCTACCCACAGCTCCACCTCCATAGAAATTATGTCCACCTCAATAGGAAATGTAGCCAAAAGAGAAAGCACCAATAGAGAAGAAGAAACCAAGTGTAACAAAGGGATAAGAGATGGAACAAGTACATCAATGCTCATCCTCAAAAGATACTTTCTCCCAAACTTTGACACCCTAAAACCAAGAGTTGATCACCCCTGCACAAGAAAGAGTCAAAAGAGAAGAGAATTCCTAGAGGAGAGGAAGGAAGGGGAAGTAAATGAGGCTAATAATGCACCACCTCTAAATACACTCACATCCTCCAACCTCCAACAACCCTATGTTTCCAAGAACAACTCACCTGTCACCAACCAAAATAGTAAGACAGAACAAAACCATAGAAGAGAGAAGATGGGAAAAGGGGCAAGCACATCAACACCCATCCTCTTAAAATACTCACACCCAAAACCAATCAAAAAAAATTCAAATAGAAACCCACCATTACCTTCACGAGAGAAAAATTGCAAGGTAGGAAAAGATACGCTTAAAGAGGAGGAGGATTATGTAAGCACAATAGTGCACCCTCTCTTAAGACGCATACACCCTCCAACCACCAACAATATTGCACCCAGAAAAAGTGAAATCTCAACCTTAAAAAACCTAAGCATTAGGGATTAATGAGCCGAGAACAAAGACAGGAATACAAAAGGCCTAAAATTGTCAATGTAAAAACTCTTAAAAAAATCCAATACCCTCCAACTCTACCCACTAAACAATTAGGGACACAACCACCCAACAAAAGATACTTCCCCTGAAAGAAAAATCCTCTGAACGAGCTCTAGAGAGGAAAAAAAATACTATATATGTGATTCCTAAAGAAACCAAGAACTTGGCCAAAGAAGGTTTCCCACTTTCATACTCCTGACCACATAGAGTGTCTCACCAAAGTAGAACAATTTCACCCATGAAGGGGACATCCCACATGAAAAAAGAAGCAAAGGCTATAAAGAAAGAAACCAAATGTTTCTACCAGAAAGAAGCATTAAGAGAAACTTTATCCAAACAAGGGAGGCTACCTAAAATATAATAAATAGATCTATCCCCCCTCTAGTAGTAAATAGTACAAACCAAATACCAAGTTCACTCTATCTCTGAAGCACCATTAATACCCAAAGAAGGGTTGGGAAAGAATAGAGAGACACCAAAAAAAGAAATAAAATGCACACAAGTGGAAAAAAAGATGTGAGGACAAATGATCCCACCATTAAAGTGGATTTTCATTTTCCCTTTTAGGGATAACCAAAACTCAAGTGAAAACAAGCGAGAAAATTTGTGAGTCACCACAAAGCGCTTCAAAAAAATAGTATACCTACTGGAAGGATAAGGCCTAAGATATCAACCAAGCTATCCCACTCCTAGGTATCACCAATCCAAAGGTCCCTTGACATGGTCCAATCCCTAGAACAGATCTAAACAGGGCGCCATAATAAAGCCCCTAGAAAATGATACAAAAAGACATAGATGCTCGGAGACTAGATAGTAGTGACCAGAGTGAACTCCGTCACCTCCATTCTTTTCCTCCCCATCAAATCCACTATCTTCATCTCCACTATATATAGAAAACCTTGTAGAGGTCTTCCCACCTTTCTCTCCCATATTCAATTTTTTTTCAATTCTAGAAAATTTGTTAGATCAAAATTATTTTGAAATTTACTATTTTCTTTCCAATTCTTCTTTCCATCCACATTTCTATAAAATTATTATCCCTTAGTTACATGCATGATTCCTCTAAATATAACCTTCTTCAACAAGTTGAGCTTTTTCATCTAAAACAGACCTAAAATTTTGATCAAAAGATTGTTGGCAAGCATTGGGAGTTAATTGAATAACTCTTTTTTTTTTTAATTCTTTAAATACCTTGTGTGGTTGGGAAAGCTTACTTTCAACCATTGTAATCAACTAGAAATATTTTTTTCATATTAAACACCTATTTTTTTTTATCTGAGGTAACTTTATTGAAGTAATAAGTCATTTTTTTCAAAATCAATAGATTCCAAGTTCACCAAGTTTTCTTTTATACTAAAATTTCTTGCAATATACATGCATATTTATATAATCTTTTTCTAAAATTTTCCATAATTATATTAGATCATCAATATAAACAAATCTTCTATTAAGATTGGGATTCAAGGCTTTACCAATGATACCTCTATCTCGTTCCAACTTGCTTTTCCATGACTCCTTTTCTTTGCGAGAATGAGGTTCTCTAGTATTTTTTCTCACTATCCTCAATAAAAAAATTTCTCCTAAAGCATTCTTGACTACAATCTTCCAATTCGCAAAACCACTCCCATGAAAGATAGGCAAAAATTCATTTGAAGAGCCCATGTTAGAAAGAAAAAATCACCTTTAAACCAATATCAATCTAATATGTAATAACCCTCTAACCCTGATATAAGTTTTGATGCTTTTGAATGAAGTAAGATCTTTCAATGTTTTATTACAGCATAAGTTGTTGATGATACTTGTTGATCTACTCCCATTGTTTGTTTATAATGATTTCATAAGCTAGTACCTAAGGATTCTAATATCAAACATACTGTCTAAAGGTATCATTTTTGTATGTATTTATCTTCGCGTATGTATTGAGGACCTTCAAGACCTTTAGGAATATAGTTAGGATGTTATATGACATGTACTTGATGGATATATATAAGTGATTATTTATACATTCTTGTATTAA